>CM076572.1:1341241809-1341317347 GCA_034641835.2 Pinus albicaulis
GAAGTTGATGAATAGAGGACGGGGGAGGCAACCGAAGTATTGCCTCAACCTTGAAGGGATCTACGCTAATCCCTTCCCTAGACACAATGAATCCTAATAACCAACCGGATGTAACCGCGAAAACGCACTTGTTCGGATTCAACCTAATCTTGTAGAAACGACATCGTTCAAATATTTGATGGAGATGAGCAGGATGATCCATCCTCTTTCGAGAATGAGCAGCTAAATCATCCAAATACGCCTCGATAATCTTTTTGATGTCATGGAAGGCATATGACATGGCCCGCTGAAACATAGCCCCAGCATTTTTAAGACCAAAAGGCATCTTCTTGTATGAAAAATTACCCCAGGGACAAATAAATGCAGTCTTATGCTGATCTTTAGGACGGATAGTAATCTGATTATATCCGGAGAAACCGTCCATGAAGGAGAAAATCTCATTACCGGCACACTCATCAATGATCTGATCTATAAATGGTGTGGGGTAATTATCTTTAGGACATGCTTTATTAAGGTGTCTGAAATCAATGCAAACTCGAATTGTTCCTTGTTTTTTATCTACGGGAACATGGTTTGAAACCCATTCAGTCAAAGGAACACGGAAAATGAATCCCGCCTTGAGCAATTTCTCCACCTCGGCTTTGATAGCTGCTTCCTTCCTAGGATTGACCGAACGAAGTTTTTGCCTCACAGGCTTAGCATTTTCGTAAGTCTTGATCTCATGCTGGACAATAGATGGATCTATACTAGGCATTTCCTCATAAGACCAAGCGAATACATCCCTGTACTCTTTAAAGAGATCAGTATAAATCTGAATCTCTTCAGGGGAACATTCAGCTCCGATGAATAAATTCTCAATAGCATTGGGATCCCCGGAGATGTTCACCAGGATAGTCAGAGAAATCACAGCCATGTTCCCTTCAGCATATACCTGTGTTGGTGCTAAAGGGTTCAGGACTGGGCGAACAGGACCAGGAGACAAAGGACTTGGAAAACTTGATTCAACTTCGCTCAAATCAGGTAAAAAGTAAGACCGATGATGCAAATCATCCCACGATCTATCTATACCAGTCATAGCTTCCAGGATGGCCTCTTCAGATGGAAGAGTGGTATCAAGGCAATCCTGGGCAGAAGAAGAACTAAGTGCCCAAGCTGGAGCCACATCTCCATCCAACTCTTCCGATGAGAGAGGAGCTGGGATGGATTCTACAGAGTCAACAATAGACTGATAAGAAATCTCAGCTGCAGACATTGGAAATGCCATTCCACCCACTTGACCTTCCGCTAATGTGGCGGTAGGGGAAGGTAAGGTCCAAGGGTCCGAAAAATAATGAGTTCTGAAGAACTCTCTTCGAAGAGGAGCCCTAGAGGATGAAATTGCATTTATATGAACCGTAGGAGGTGGAATATCAAAAGTACCCATCAAGGAAGAATACATTCCAACCCCTAAATTCTCAACAGGCGCCTTAGTATTATCCAACTTTGGAATAGTTGAGTCAGTAGATGCATTCGGGTCTACAGGAGGACAGTCCAGTTGGTCCATTGTAAAAATCCTCCCTTTTTGAGGGAAACAAATAATCCGAAACAATGAATATGCAATGGCATCCATCTCATAAATCCAGTTTCTCCCCAACAAAAGGTTGTAGTCCAAGCTTGCATCAACTATCTCAACCTCTATATTTATAGTTTTTCCCCCAACACAGATGGGCAAAGCTGGGACAATACCATGCGGTCTGTGAGAATGACCATCAAACGTAGTTAGAAGAGTAGCAGATGGAATAGCTGCGGGAGATCCAATTCCCTTCCAACATGTGAGAGACATCACACATGTGGAAGCACCCTCATCAACGACCGTCCGAAAAATATTGCATTTCCAGTACGATGATTTGATATGAAAAGCCATATGATGGGGGAGTCTCTTTTTAAAATTAGTCATATCGAAAGTAATCATAAGAGAGTTCTTTGGATCGACAGCCCCAAGAGCAGTGAGCAGAGCACTGCGCTGAGCCGGGCAAGACTGGAGCACCTCAAGAGCCAACATGGCACAAGGACTCTGCGCCAGATCTTCCACAATAGAGTAGTTCTGGGCAGCCCTGGCATTTGGATTAATCGTGGTACGCTTAGTAGATGCTTTTGGCATCTGAGGTATAGGCTCAACAGTAGGCGTCGTAATATGAAGCAGCTTAGTAGCATTAGGAGCACCCTTAGCTTTCGAAGACTCTTCTTCGCCATAATCACGGGATCTCGTAGCGACATCCACGTGAGCACTCATCATGTATATGTTTGTTGGAGTTTCCCCTTCCTGGGTCCCCCCAGAGGAAGCCCCAGTATTTTGATTTGCGCCAACAACTAACTGTTGCCCTTGGGGAAAAGGGTTTGTCAACACAGCTTGGGAACTGGAAGAACCCTGCTGAGCTAACAAGCGCTGCGCATCCTGAATTTTAGGGCAAAGGTGAGTAAGATGGTCTCCATTACACAACTTGCATGGAAACTTCACTTTCTTTTTATCCTTTGGACCCTCACCAACATGCTCGTTGGTTTTATTCGCATTACTGTTCCCATTCTTGCCCTTTTTCTTATTATTCCGTCCCTTCTTCTTCCCTTCAGATTGTTGATTTCCTTTGGGATCGGAAGTTTGGACGGCATTTACTGACAAATATTGGGAAGGCGATGACTCAGTAGGCACAGCCTAACCAGAAGGAGTAGATTGTATAGAAAACTGCTGCAATTGAGTAAGCAGGTTAGCTGCACCATTATTGATCGACCCAATAAGTCCATCACCATGAGGACCAGGCTTAGTCTTGGATAAATCTAATTTGGAGTGAGGAGCATTGGGAAAATATTTATGAAGGACTCTAGACTGAGAATATATCAGTTCCAGCTGCTGGGCCCTAAAAATAGCCTGTTCCTCAGAAAATACCCCAGACAGGGATACATCCTTAGAAATGTCTGACTGCAGAGATTTCAGAAACCATTCCAAAAGGAATTCTTCTGGATTATGAGCTTTAATAAGCCTCTTCCTTCTCCACCATTCCTGAATATGGTTAGAAATGTGGGTTGTGTCGTCCTACTTAAAATTAGCTAGGAGTTCAGTCTCGGCGTCATAACGGACGGGAAAATGGACATGATTTAGAAATGTAATAGCCAGCTCTCCAAATGTAGCAAAACTACCCCCAGTTAGCTCAATATACCACTTGGCAGCGTTTCCAGTTAAGGTGCTTTGAAACAATCTCAACCTAATCAAATCATCGATCAAGGAGTTAGAGGAGCACCATAAATGGAAAGTGGTGATGTGATCAGCCAGATCTTCTCCATTCTTGCCTTCAAACTTTGGAATGTCTGAAGGAAGTTTGGTGGGAACCGGAGGCCACCCCGGACTCTACTGGATCGAATCATTCATCAATTTTGACAGATCTGGCAAGTTTAACGTTGCCAGAAAAGGTAAACGAGGCGGAGCCTGAGGATTCGATCCTTGATGGGATGAATTCCCTACATTCTGAAAAGAATACCCTGGATTTGATAAGGCACCAGGTTTCCAGAAAGAACTCGTAGAAAAAGGAGAAGAACCTCCTCCCAATGCAGAGTTACCAAAGACCGGACCAGTTCCCCCTCCTGAAGTATTGAATGAAGAGGAAAGCCCCTAATAGGGGTTCCAGGAATTAGAAAGAGGGGAAAAAGTCTGATAAGCACTCGACGAAGGGAAAGAAGCATTCCCTTGGTGACCAGCGTAAAACTGATTCCCTACCCCCAGTGTAGTGAATACAGGGTTCCAACCTGTAAAAGTAGTTGAATTATGACCACCAGACCAAGGGTTGAAACTCTGAGTCTGAGAAGTAAACGGAAAGGACCCTAAAGAAGGATTGGAACTAGGAATGTGCTCAGTTCCAAAGGGGAACCCTTGAAAAGAAGCTGATCCACTAGCCATGAAAGAAATGGGTGTAGATGCAGCTGCAGCAGCGGAAAAGGAAAATGAAGGAATCTTGCTAGTGGGCATTCCAAAACAAAAGGGACCAGATTGAGAAGCATGTGCTTAGGTGAAACTAGAGCCAAACACAGCAGTACTAGAATCAATCGAAGATATAGCAATAGTGCCTCCTCCTTCTACAGAAGCAGGAGTCTGAATGCCTGCAGCACTCACAGCAGAAGCCGCGTTCCCAGTCGTGGCCATCGAAAGGTATGAATAATATGGAGAATCTTCTGGTCTCTCTAACTCAGGTCTGATGTATTCAACAATGAATGGATAATCAGGAGGATGAGGATATGGAAGTGACTTAGAGGGTTGAGACACTTCCTCTACTTGTACTTCTTCTTCCTGCAGAAATAAGACTGTCGAGGTGAGCGGAGCGCTCCTCTCGGAACCAATACCAGAACCAGCTACAAAACCTTTAATCCCTTGTGGAGGATCTCTCTCCACTGCGTCAGACGCCACAGGGTGATACTCACCTGCTAAATTACTCCTATGCCTTCTTGAAGAAGACTCTGGACCCTCGGGAGATAACCCCCGGATTCTCCTCGATCGACGAGGCGCTTGATCAACCACTTTAACAAATTTTAATTAGACTCAAAAAAGTATAAAGCTAGGAAAGCTAGGAGCAAAGAGAACTCACTACAAAAAATCCCTGAGATACAATCAAGCAAACAACCTTCAGGTATTTCCACTCTAGGTGATTAGGACCTGACACCAAAATACAAGAAAGCGAAGAATAGGACCTCCCGAAAGTAGTCTGGGATAATTACGGCCCAGGCCTACTAGCGAAGGTAACAGAAATAGTTACGCCGACCTCCTAACAACAGCCTTTTCCGGCACAAGTACCCAAGCTTCGCAAGGGCACCCCCTAGAAGTACTGCTGGAAGTGATACGACGTCTGCCTCAGGTACCACGGGTATTCCCCCTCGCATTCACCTATGTGGAACCTAGGAATGGCAACTATGGGCACCAATCCATGTCAGAAGCCAGGTAGAATGGTCTTGAGGTCAGATTCAGCAAATCAGATAGGGGGTATCTCTCTTCTCGGCCTTCACTTCCCCTCACGCTTGACTCTCTAGAGGAGAGCTTTCCCGATCCACCTAACGGAGTTGTATTTCGCTCAATTAATAAACTTATATGTTTTTGTTTGAGCGGCCTTGGAGAGTTAACTCTCCACTCACCTAATCCAAGTCCCTACAACCTAGCTAGTTGGTGTATGACACTTAATAAAAAATTGCTAGTTTTTTTTATTTTAATTAGTTGTTCTATTAATTCAAAGGGATAGGGAAATGAAACTCGTGGTGTTTTGTGACGCAGAAAAGAAATTAATAAAAACCAAACTACATGCAAATGCAGTAATTTCCTTTCGATGAAAAGAAATTTCTACAGAGGTTCTACGAGGCTAAAAAAAAATTTCTTTTCAGATAACAAACTTCACACTCACAAAAACTATGAAAAAGACTAAATGCTTAAGTGCACCTGATGCAAATAAATAAGAGAATGAAAATTCTAAGATGCAAAATCTACTAAAGCAGAGAGAAATTTCCCAAAGATCCTTCAGTTTTATCACTTTTTGATTGTCCACAAAACTAGTTCCCAAAAGCAGAAACTCTCAATATGAAGACATCAAAATATGCTTGAAAACAAGAGGAAGAAACCAATGACAATTCCTTTCCAAAATCAAGTCAAAAACCAAAGGCAAGAAATCTCAACAAAGCTTCAACAGATGTAACAAAACGAAAACAAAAATGCAAAACAAAAGCAAATGACAAAACAAAATGTTTTTTGAGCTTTTGAATGTTATAAAAAGAAGAGCTCGAAGAGACCAAGAAGACTATCAAATCCCAAGCCAAACAACTTCTGAATTTCAAGCAAAACTTCAAAAAGCTCCAAATCTTATAGTGCCACTTTAGTAGCAAGATTTATATGAGCAAAAGAAGACAAGAAACTCAGTAACTCATCCTAGAAGAATAGTAAAACCTTGCAGCAAAGACAAACTTCAAAGAACCAAGAAAGACTCTTCAAAAATTGCAACAAGACCTAGTCAACTGAACTCAAGAAAACCAACCAAAAAATAGGCAAAAATCGAAGTGCAAAGCAAGACACAAGGCTAGGAAAGAGTATATGAGCAAAAGCTCTCTGTCCTGATGAAGCAGAACAGCCAAGAATCCCTAGGAAGAGATCTTGGTACTCGAACCAGGAATGCAAGCACTAAAAACAAGATTTTCCAGATAATCTAGTCTTCAACCAAGAGAGAAAAAAGACCAATAACCACTACCAACCCAATCCAGAGACTCTAAAGACACTGCAGGAACAGGTTTCCACAGGCAGACAAGACTAAAAAGTCAAGAAATCAACAATTTCAAATTTACCCAGGCATACGCTACTTGTCAGTTTTGAAACAAACGTGCATACGCGGCTGTGTCAAAGGAAACCCGCGTATACGCGACTCCATTTAACAAAAACTACGTGTATACGCATCTGTGTATAGACAAACTCACGTATGAAAAGGTAAATAATAAAAAATAAAAAATATCAAGCCTGGATAAGGAACCAGGTCTTCAGTCTGACTGAGAAAAAGTTAACTGGACTAGAAATAAAAGTTAAAACTGTTGGAAACCTTTCAAACAGCTGAAACCACCCAACAGGGGAATCAAAAGAATGCGATCCCCAACGGAGTCGCTAGTTCTGTTTCAGGCAAAAACACCCTAGAGGTTTGTTGGGTCAAAACCTCCACATATCAGGGCATGCTATTCAGAAGGACTCACACACAACCACACTTGTATGCTAAAAACTAGGTAACAACGATAGTAGAACTCACTCGTAGTCCTACATTCAATGTAGATCTCGTGGGGTCCAAACCCCCACCAACCCTTCTTCCTCCTTAACCTGGAAAACAAGAAAGAACATGCACGGAAACCTAGTTGTACAACATATATTTCTCCTAAACGTTAGTGTAATCCATGTGAAACATTATATAAACCATAATAAATGCTTAAATAATAATCTTTTCACATATGCAAATAGACATTAACACATAAGTTTAGGAACAATATGGTTCTTCATTATTGCGAACAGCATGTATAGTAGTAAAAAGTGGAGAGATCACCTGAATCCTTCCACGATCTTCGAACAGACCGTCGTCCGGATCCGTCCCGCCCTTGCCTCGCTAAGATACTTTCAAGAATTGTGCACTCAAGATGGAATATAAACTGATGAACATCTCTAGGAAACAAGGGTTTCCTGTAAAAATCTGGAAAAGTGCAGGAGGCATGGGAATTCAGACTTGAATTGGGATTCCAACAGAGTATAATATCTATAAAATTTCTCTCTCCCTTAGGCCATACACATGAGGGGATTTTATACTCCCTCAAAATGGGTTTAAAAAAATGGGTTTCAATCAGTTGGAAACAGTTGGCCATGTGCTGGGGTGGTTGAACTACTGGAGTAACCATCAACCCAGCCCGAAAATAGGGAATTTTTATATATATTTTTAATGATTTTAATGCCATACGCGGAAAATTCTGGGCATACCCACGTATGGGATTTTTAACACTGTTTTTTATGAATTTTTTTGAAGTCTGTGGGAGTGGGTGCCCAAGGCCATAGAGACAATCATGAATCACATGAGGGTGAAAAATGATGCTATAACATAGGGTAAACATGTGATGAGAGGCTACTATGATGTAATTCAACTCCCCATGTATATTTAAGGAAGTGTAACCGACAAAATAACACCAAACTGACCTTCCACACATGCTACAGAACCCCTAGGAGCCAACCAACCTTCCCAGGTGACCAACCCCTGAGGAAACTGAACTTTTCACTGATATAACACCCAAGTCACTCCCTTGATAAGGCATGAATGTGAATTTAGACCTCCAATCACTCACACTGAAAGGGAGAGCCAACAAATATGGACTTTTTCAGCTAGTTTTGTGCCAACGACCCTAGATTTTGTGCCACGTTTTTAGGGACAGGACTCGGGCCATTCCCCATAACTTCATGAAAACTTCAGGAATGATAAATAACATTGAGAAAAAAAGTACTAATGCAAACATTTGATCAATGAATTGACTAGACCCTTACTAGCCATGATAGGCATTTCATCAAACATGTCACACATATGCATTCTAGAGGTCATAACAACATATATGAGCATAGGGGTCTCATACTTTTCTGAGAATCGCTAAGAAGAATTTATGCCTTATCACATTAATTGAATTAACATTTAATATGTCATATATTCATTTTTCATTCATTTACAAATAAAAACATGATGGGATCTATACATCAGCACTGTAAGAAAACATACTCATAACCAACATATAAATAACAAAAATGAAAAGGATACAATAACCCTAAATTCCACATATGAACCAGTACATTTTCATATAAAATACTAAGGGAAGGAACTCTTATTAATTAATGCAAGGAAAATGAGGTTTGGGACTTACACATACTACTCGAACATAGATTGGCTAAACCAAATCTTTCTTTCAGCTAATCACCCCTGTGCCATATTCCAAGCATGAATGTCAGACTCATAAAAAAAATCAGCTAGGGATTCCCGAGGCTAAACCACCTCACCCTCCTCAATAGAACCAGGCCTTACTGCAATACCCATAAGATCATAAGGCCCTAAACAAGCATGAATACCATTGGATTTACCCACATACACCGTGAGGAATTTTCCTATCTCCTAGTCACTAGGATTTACCATATATACCACCATTCACTAGTCAGGATTCCTAGGCCTAATCGAAAATCGACCCTCTAGGATTTAACATATATCCTGCCAATCACTGATGAAGTATTTTGAGGCCTCATTGAGGGAACCCACCTCTACAATTTACCATATATCCGACCATTTACCAGTCGACGATTTCTATGCCCACGGAGGTAACAAAAATGTAGGTTTTAACCCTGTACAAAAATTATCTACAAACGAATTCTTAAAAAATAGAAAATAAACAATAGAAAGAGTATAAAACATAAAACTGATATACACAAATATTTTTCCCCTAGATCCAAAATCGGGACTACCAGATTGATTTTTCATTATATTCCTTTTAGTCTTACAACACATATAAATACATGCCGAAGCATTCATAAACCTCAATCCATTAACCTTGAATTAGAACATAAATGTAGGTCCCTTTACCAGATCTACAAAATACCATGGGATGAAAACCATCATGCCCCAAAACCATGTGCAAACCCATGTACAAAACCATAGGCTGGTCCTCCCACCTAAAATAGGGTCCAAAAAAATTTTCTCGGGGCACTGCCCCAGACCTCATGAGGGGGCTACCTGCCCTCTGTGACCCCATCGTTGTGTTTGATGCAATGAACAGTGGGGGATATCATCCCCCCTCATGTGCGACTAATCATGGAAAGATTATAACACATACCCAACAACAAAATTTAGCTTTACCACAACCCAAAGTCTGGTTCAATGGTCACTAGGCCAAGGCTTTACTGCAATCCATAGTTTGATTCAGGGATCACTAGGCCATGTGTTACTTCTTTCATAGACCACCTTAATCGGTTCCAAAATCCATGGGACAATTTAGCTCAACCAAAACATGAGAACTCCATCACACCATGCCTATCTGGAAATGGAAAGGCTAGGTTGAATATCATTTTCACACCTAGAACAACCCATGCCAAGGACAATGTAATGTTCCCAACTCAGTAAAATGCTACAACAATGAGAATATCTCAAGATATTCTAGACTTGGAGCTCCAGCGATAAGCAAACACAATAATGGTGCAGTAGCAACACTCAACTCATAAAAATGTGATAGAAATCCATAGCCTTCTCATTAAATAATAGCAGCAACCATAGAATACAAGATCTTCAGGAAATGTTACAGAAAATAGGAAATGCTCAACCCTTAAGAAACCAGTACATGAATCATGACAAAACTGTGAAAATGTGGCAAGACAGTGGGCCCAGAAGAAATGAAGTCGCCTTCACTAAGTGGGCCCGCGAGCAAATTCTGGCGCAAAGTCTATATTTAGACTGTATTTATTTTTAGACATATGGAGCATGGTCAAAGTTGCGGTATGTTATTCTTCAGGTATTGGTCATGTTGGTAAAGACGGACATCTATTTTTTGGACCTATAGGTCGAAGTCTATTTTCAGAGCGCATAACTCCTAAAAATAGGGAAGTCAAATGTGTATTTACCCTTAATAATATTTGGACTCTAAACTTCGATTTAACTCTCTTGGAACACTTAGGTTCAAGCTAAAGAAAGTAGCTCATACATCTGATAAGAGAATTTTGCTATTCCTAAGGGTTTGGTGAGCTCATGCATGGTTGACTTCAGTTAGGACTTCAGTGGTAGAAGTTTGGTGGAGTTAATGAGACAGCTAGTGGAGTTGTGTTCGGTTTAACTTAGTTGAACTGGTTGAGATTAGTTTAACTAGATAATAAACTAGTAATGAGTGGAGTGAATTAAATATTATTTAATTCATTAATTTGTAACTCATTATTCAACTCAAGAACACATCAGTTCACTACAGTGCATGGACAGTTCAGTGGAGACCAGTGAAAGAGGTAGATGAAAGGGTGGAGATAGCTATCAGTTGTGACATCAGTTGTGCATGAGATTTGCACCACACTTGGAGGAATTTCCCATGATTATTGCGCTGTCAAGCCAAGGAGATTCGAACCTTGGATCTCTCATTAGACCAGCCTTGATTGCGCAATAGAGGCAGGCAATTAGTGGATGTGTTTTGAACCTGTGACTTGTTCAAAACAAAGCTAGTTTGTGTGTAACTTCATGAGATAGTACTGAGTACTTGTGAGGAGTATTGTACTGAGTTTGTTACATTTTTTCTCCATTATAATATACACAATAGCTGCGGGGTTTTCAGCTATAAGCTTTCCCCATACATACTGTGTTAATGTGTATGATGATTTGATGTGTTATCGCTTGTTTTATTTCCGCATGTTTGATGATCGAGTGGAAGAGATTATGTGTTGCATATAAATTCGAATTGTATGTGATCAGGATAGTCTCGGTGGATAATTAATCATTATTCAGCAAATTTCTACATGGTATCGGAGCTATTGAAGCAGAGATTGATCATCACGGTGATTACAAACTTATTTCGGTAGACAGAGTCTGCATGCGGGCCAGGTAGCCTCCGGATTCATCTTTCTTCGGAAAGTGAAAGGTCTGGTAAATGCCCCTTGCAGTCAATCTCTGTGCTAGAAATATTTTTTTCTCACAGATCTAGAGCGGTTGAGCTTTGAGGTGGAATTCGAATTTTGCAGCAGTTTTGTTTTCTTGGTGCCGGTGTTGAAAATGTCTTTCAACGGTTTGCGACTCGAATATGCTCTTGAAGGCAGTTTGAATTATGTTTCATGGAAGGATCGCATGGAGGCAGTATTAGAAGATAATGGACTGAAGGAGTTCATGGATACGGATGTCCAAAGGCCCACTGATCCTGCTGAAGTCGAAGCATGGCAAAAGAAGATGGCAAAATGTCGAAGGATCCTGTTGGAGGGCATCAAGGATCATATTGTATCCAGCCTGCATGGAAAGGCTTCTCCATATTTAATCTGGAAAGCTTTGACGGATCTATTCCAGAGTAAGAGTGACCAAAGGAAGTTGGCTCTCAAAGATAAGCTCATGAACATCAAGATGGAGAAAGGCGACAGTATCGCCAAATACCTCACGAAGTTCACTCAATGCAGAGATGAGCTGGGAAGTGTGGGGGTGACTGTCGAAGATGAGGAAATGGTCGACCTGGCTCTCCTTGGTCTTCCGAAGGCTTGGCACTCATATCAAGATAGTGTCAATGGTCGGGAGAAGCTGCCGGGATGGGAGCGCCTTTGGGCGGATCTCATGCAGGAGGAGATAAGGAGGATTACTCGGGATGGATCTTCATCAAAGGGAGCTGATGAAGAAAATTGCGCTTTGGTTGCCAAAGCAAAGAAGGGGAAGGGTAAGAAAACCTCTCATTCTGGTGCAAAGGGCAAGAAGCGGGATATGGCGAAAGTGAAGTGTTTTCACTGCCATGATCACGGACATTATGCTACCAATTGTCCAAAGAAGAAGAAAAACAAGCAAGCGGGAAGATCTGCAGATGGAGAAGCTTTGGCTTCACAGTTCGAGCTTGACTTTTCACTGATCGCATGCTTGGTTTCAAGTGTGATGGGATCGGTGTGGTTCTTGGACAGCGGTGCATCATTTCATATGATGGGAGATCGGGAATTGTTCTCAGACCTGGAGGACAAAGATCTGGGTGTGCACATCGAGATGGGCGATGATGGTAGATAAAGTGCGACTGGTATCGGTACCATATCCTTTCAGAGGGAGTTTGGTAAACCCTTTGTGTTGAAGGATGTCATGCATGTACCTGGATTGAAGAAGAACTTGATCTCTGTGGCGATGTTGGAAGATAAGGGGTATGATGTGGTCTCCAGCGAAGGAAAAGCCTTCCTGCGTAGTAAGACTACTGGAGAGACCCGAAAGATAGGGGTTCAAACCAAGAACCTTTATCAGCTGCAAGTAGATGGCTGCACAACAATGGCATGCAAGGCGGGAGAAGTGGTGAGCTGGGATGATGAGGGCGAACTGTGGCACAGGAGATTGGGCCACCTTCACCATGGAGCTTTGAAGATCCTGCAGCAGATTTCTACCGGGCTTCCTAAGGGCACTCTTGCGTAGTCAGATTAGTGCAAGGGGTGTACCTTGGGGAAGTATGTGAAAGCCACCTTTCACGAGAAGGATAGTCGCACCACGATGATCCTTGAGAGAGTTCACACAGACGTGTGTGGTCCTTTCTCAGTTGCTTCAACAGCAAAGCACAAGTATTACGTGATCTTTGTTGATGATTTCCCTCAAAAGTGCTGGATCTTCTTCATGCAGAAGAAGAGCGATACATTCGCGAAGTTTTGTGAGTTTAAGGCACTGGTCGAGAAGGAGTTGGGGAAGAAGGTGATTGATCTAAGGAGTGATAATGGTGGTGAATTCATCTCAGCTGAATTCAAGGAGTTCTGCAGCGTAGAAGGGATTCGAAGAGAGCTCATCGCACCCCATAGCCCATAGCAGAACAGGGTGGCTGAGCGGAAGAATAGAACGATCGTGGGTGCTGCACGGGAGATGTTGCATGATCAGGGCCTACCCCTTCACTTGTGGGATGAGGCATGCAATACAAAAGTGTATGTGTAGAACCGTTGTCCTCACAAGGTTCTTGGCATGAGTACACTGGAGGAGGCTTATTCTGGCAAGAGGCCTGATATTTCCCATTTGCGGATTTTTGGTTCTCCTGTCTACATGCATGTAACGAAGGATGCAAGAAGGAAGCTGGATCCGACCACAGAGGTTGGAATATTTGTGGGGTGCACTGATACACCTCACAACTATCGGGTGTATTTTTCAGACAGTCGAAAGACTGTTGTGCGACGGGATATCAAGTTTCAGGAGGAGAAAGCCATGCAATGTTCGCTTGAGAGGGAGCTACACTTGCATGCAGATGAGGAGCTGTTAGTTCCTAAGGAGGAGCTTCCAGATGTGGATCAGCCACAAGAGGAAGTTCAGGAGGTGGAAGAAACCACCCATGCAGCGCCAACCATCAAAGGGCGCATGCGCACTACAGAAGCTGAGCGACTGGCTCGAGATGCAGAGAAGGTTGTAGGACCACCTACAGCACAGCGCAGACAGAGGCAGTCACCAGATCGGTACATTGGATACATGGCTCTTGTGAGTCAATGTGTTGTGACGGAGCCATCCTCTTTTGAGGAAGCTGTGGAGGAACCCGCATGGGTTGATGCCATGATCGAAGAATATGATTCGATCGTCAGAAACAGTGCATGGGAGATTGTCCCAAGACCGGAGGGGAAATCAGTGGTGGGTTCGTGATGGATCTACAAAGTGAAGCATGCGGTTGACGGGAGTGTGGAGAAGTACAAGGCAAGATTTGTCGCCCGTGGCTTCTCACAGATTGAGGGGATCGATTATGAGGATACTTTTGCACCTGTCGCAAGGTACTCTTCCATACGGAAGATCCTTTCTCTCTCAGCGCAGATGGGATGGCACATCCATCAGATGGATGTGAAGACTGCGTTCCTCAATGGAGTTATTGAGGAGGAGGTGTACATAGAGCAGCCTGAAGGTTTCGAGATCTTCAGCAGTGAGTCGCATGTGTGCCGACTCAAGAGAGCACTGTACGGGCTGAAGCAAGCACCTCGTGTTTGGTACACTCAGATAGACAGCTACTTCACCGGGCTTGGATTCTCCAAGAGTGAGGCAGATCCAAACCTGTACCAGATTGTGGTGGAGGGGAAGCTGTTGATCATCGTACTGTATGTAGATGATCTGATTTTGACTGGCGATGAGCAGTTGATACTTTCATGCAAGGAGGATCTTTCACGAGAGTTTGAGATGAAGGACCTGGGCATCCTTCATTATTTCCTGAGATTGGAGATTTGGCAGCGCAGTGGAGGACTGTTTGTTTCTCAGGGCAAGTATGCTCGGGAGATTCTGGAGAGGTTCAACATGCAAGGCTGCAAGCCTGTTGACACTCCTCTTCCTGGTGGTTGGAGGAAGGAGGATGCTACTTCAGCGGAGGTAGTGGATGCCACTGTCTATCGACAGTTGGTGGGGTCGCTTATGTGTCTGGTCAATACACGACCCGATATATGCTATGCAGTTAACCAGCTTTCGCAAGCTATGGTTAAGCCTACCAAGCTCTTTTGGAAGGCAGGCAAGCATGTATTGCGCTATGTTCGACACATCGAATGTGGTCTGTGAGTACGGACGGGGAGGATGGAGCGAAAGCTTTACGCTTCCGCGGTACGGTTGAGCGAAGACGACGATGAGCACGTACGGGTTTCGACGTTGGGTCGACGAGTTTCACAATGCGAACGGTCCGTGGCACTGGGTTTAGCGAGCCGAGTACCTGGCAGCTGAATTGGTGCTGTCTGCAGGGCATTATTCAGATGAGAAGATCTCGTTGGATTATTGGGTTGCATTTGTAGCCTGGCCTCGTTGATCTCTTGTGAAATAGAGTTGGTAAATATAAGCTAGGCTAGATGTTCCATGATAGTCCAAACACCGCCGACATCAGTACCATCATGCTCAGAATTGTGTTCGGCGGAGAATCATGTTGTATATGTTCATGAAGATCGAGATGCGACAACATCTTTGTGAAGGCGCTCACCAGGAGCAAGTTCGAATTCCACAGAGGCAGGATAGGGATTGAAAATAATCCATATCTTGCTGAGAGGGAGTGTTGAAAATGCAGCAAGATGATGGAGCTTAGTGAAATGAAGTCGCCTTCACTAAGTGGGCCCGCAGGCAAATTCTGGCGCAAAGTCTATTTTTAGACTATGTCTGTTTTTAGACATATGGAGCATGGTCCAGGGGTTGCAGTATGTTATTCTTGGAGTATTGGTCATGTTGGTAAAAATAGATGGACCTCTATTTTTAGACATATAGGTCGAAGTCTATTTTTAGACTGCCTATCCTAAAAATAGAAAAGTCAAATATTATTTACACTTAATAATATTTGGACTCTAAACTTCAGTTTACTCTCTTGGAGCACTTCAGTTCGAGCTATAGAAGTGGCTCATGCATCTGACAGAGGAATTACGCTATTCCTAGGGGTTTGGTGAGCTCATGCATGGTTGACTTCAGTTAGGACTTCAGTGGCAGAAGTTTCGTGGAGTTAATGAGACAGCTAGTGGAGTTGTGTTCGGTTTAACTTAGTTGAACTAGTTGAGATTAGTTTAACTAGCTAATCAACTAGTAATGAGTGGAGTGAATTAAATATTATTTAATTCATTAATTTGTAACTCATTATTCAACTCAAGAACACATCAGTTCACTACAGTGCATGATCAGTTCAGTGGAGACCAGTGAAAGAGGTAGATGAAAGGGTGGAGTTAGCTATCAGTGGCGACATCAGTTGTGCATGAGATTTGCACCACACTTGGAGAAATTTCCCATGATGATTGCACTGTCAAGCCAAGGAGATTCGAACCTTGGATCTCTATTTAGACAGGCCATGATTGCACAATAGAGGCAAGGCAATTAGTGGTGAGTTTTGAACCAGTGACTTGTTCAAAACCAAGCTAGTTTGTGTGTAACTTCATGAGATAGTACTGAGTACTTGTGAGGAGTATTCTACTAATTTTGTTACATGTTTTATCCATTATAATATACACAATAGCTGCGGGGTTTTCAGCTATAAGCTTTCCTCATAGATACTGTGTTAATGTGTATGATGAATTGATGTGCTATCGCTTGTTTTATTTCCGCATGTGTGATGATCTGAGTGGAAGAGATTATGTGTTCCATATGAATTCGAATTGATATGTGATCAGGATAGTCTCGGTGGATAATTAATCATTATTCAGCAAATTTTGACAAAACCACTACTACATATGTATGCTCAAGCTATGATAGTGCAGTCCATGAAGGGGAACTGCTGCATAATAGTTTCAATACACAAATATGTCAATATGTGGCTCAAATACAATAGGGGGAACAAGATCTCAACCCTTGCAAATAATAATGCACAATCCCTAGAAGGATTGGCTGCAAAACATACAAAATGGTAATTCTACAGAAATGGAGGAGTTGCTGGGTAGCTGCAGCAACTCTGAAATAGAACTAGATGGAGATGGCTCTATATGATACCCTAACTGGATGTGCCTCATGCAATGGACCTTTAGGATGAAAGGCTGATCCCTTCACCAAAGATCTCACCCTCCCATAATCTGCAAGAGCCCCATTTAAAATGCTCCACTCAAAATAACGCAGTCACTGGATGGAACTACATTGTAGGGCTAGTGAATGAGTTGTCCTTGATGCCAAAGTCTGCAATAAGCTCTGGAATGCCTCCAATCTGATCTCCCAAAGGAAAGAGAGACTCCTCCTCTGAAAATCACTGATGGAGGTGGTGTAGTGAACCCTCACTGCAACACCCAGCAACACAACATTACTCTGCTGCAGAAATAATTCTATCTTGATGGAGGATGCTTGGCCTCAAGCCTGGATGTGAGGAAAATTATATCAATCCCTCTAGAGGCCTCTAAGAAGGAGAAGCAACCCTAAATAGGAATTCCCCTGGAAATTCTTGCTGAACAACAAAGAATGCACAATTGTCTGAATGGACAATTGAGATGAATAACATAAGGCTGAGAAACAATGGTTTCCTTGCCCTCCTTTTAAACAAGTGAAATCCACTCTCCATGGGTGCCACTCCTCTTTAGGGTTTCCTCCACCAAATAACCCTTTCCTCATTCATACTACACTACTTCTCTAAGTGTGCTCCACCTCTTGCCCTAGCGCTGTTGACTTGGTCAAACTTGACCTTGTCCACTTGCAAATAACCCGGTTCACACATGAGGGTGTGAAAACCAGCTCCAATGATGATACCCATTCATACTATGAGGAATTTTATTGTGATTATCACTATGCATGGGCCTCCTTACCCATTTGTTCTCCTCCTAGGTAAAATCAACAAAAAATAATGTTCCAAATTATTGTCGGAAAATTTGGGAACATTACAGTCCTCCTCTCCCAAATGTTGTTTATCCTCAAGCAACTGCAAGGACAGAACTGGAAATCCTCCTCTCAAGGCACAGAGTCTAAGATGTGTTGAGGAACATCTTCCTCATGTGGATCCTCCATCCCCAAGCAATCATCCACACAAAATGAGCTACCTCCCAACATGGCAACTCCTGAAAGTCATCTTCCACCTCTAGCTCTGGAAATGTAGGTGGGCTCAAAATCTGATCTTGGTAGAAAAAATAGCCTACCCCACGCTGTCCTCCTCTCCACTTAGGATAAGTGTAGAGTGTATGCTAATCATGGGCTACAATGACATTTCCCTCAAATGGCAAGATGAAGTTTAGACCTCTAAGGATCTCTCCTCCAGCGTTATAAACATGTTGGCCCAATTCATCTCATATGTGATGAGTTGGAAGTCATCATCATATGGAATCACATTCCTCATATGGCTCACCTCATAAGAAAACAAAGGTGCTGCTGTAGTGGCCATATCATCTCCCATGCTCCCTTTAGAACATGTAGTGCCAAGTGTGTGGGAGTTCTGTCCCTCCAAGGACACATCAACTCAATGTGTCTCTTCTCTAATCATGCTCCCAAGAAAAGCTCTAGCAATATCAATAAAGGGAACCATAAGGAGAATCATGCTAGCTGCCATGTTAAGTAAAGGAGAAGGACAATGGTCCCTCAAATGTAGCCAATGCATTTTGACTCTCCACTACCATAGAAGATAAAATTATGGGTGGCCTCCCCACCATTTGCTTGCTGCCCCAATCTCCTCACCAATATGGAGAGAGTGAACGATATAATGTGCAATGTGATTACATTCTCCATGAGAAATATCCTTCCCATATCCACTTAGGGAGTGATCACCCATAATGGCCTTATGTAGACCATCAAATCTAGAAGGAAGAATATCCCTCCTTTGAGCAAATCCCTGCACATATATGGTTAAGAGATGCATAGATATAGAAGAATCACTATGCAATCCAAAAATACTCTTACCATATGTTTTTCTCATATAAATGGAGTGGCTCATAGATGATTCTTCCCTCATCCTCAAAGGGAAAATAGTTGACTGTGCTAACTCCTCCATCTCCTCATGATCCATGCAATTCCTCCTCAAGTTCTTCAAGTGGCTCCTTCCACAAGAAGAAAAGAAATGTAATGTGGCAATCATGGTTGGCCCATGGTTCCTCCTGAAATGTACAACATGTATAGTAGGGAGAATCATGCTCCCAATGGGTATCCTCAATCTCAAGCCCACTCTCCAATCAAAGCTCCCCATGAACATATACATATCATCAATACATGGAAGCAAAAACCAATAGAAACAAGTTGTCACATGACAACCAGAAAGTGGATCAAGGCCCCATACAAGGAACCAGCACAGTGCAACCTTTTCCTGCATCAAATCAAAAAATAACAAGTTTTCTTCCAGCCACTTGTTTGTTGCCACAATCATTTTACAAGATAGAAATATGAAAGTACAATTTGGTGCCAATGGTGCACACCAAGAATCATGTGGCCTTTCCCACAAGCCACCAATGAGATAGCCAATCTCAATGCTAGAAATGGCTTCAAGTACATAATTATACAATATGCAAGAAGGAATAATCCTACTTGGTACAATATGTTGCTCATAAAAAGACAAGAAGTACAAAACATAAGGTGAAATTGTACATTCTCCATCATGCACTAGAAGACTTGAGCTAAAATGGTTCAACTGAAAATGCTCCCTTACTCCCAATGAGTAGGAAGGTGGCTGTGACATCCTCTCCATCATCGTATGGGCTCTACATCTCTCCATATGCTAAAATATGTCTTCCTGAATGCCCTCCCAAATGAACTCCTTTTCCAGGGCAAGATATGCATCAAAATGCATGGAGAAGAAGTCCTCATGTGATGCATGCAGCGGCTTCTCCTTGAGACTAGAATCTCTAGTCAAGAAGACTCTACCATGTGAATAGATGACCATATCATCCACTATGTATCTATCATCTCCATCCAGGTCATCAAGAATCATGCATGGATCAAGATACTTGGAGTACTCTACTAAGAGTTGAGATCTCCAATAAGGATTAATCCTCTTAAGAGACAGTGCTGGTGATCTGGCATGTGAAGCTCTCCTCCTCCTATTGTCTACTACTTTGACATCCCCCATGCCAAATTTATCGTCCAAACTCTTCACCTCTCCAAAATCCAAGAGTGGTGAATCCAAAGACAAGATTTCTGTCATCAATGATAGATCTGGTGGCCTCCCTGGTGGAATGCCTCTATGCAGTGAGACATCAATGTCAAAAGTGGATTGTACATATGATTGGGCACGCTTGCCCTTGCTCTCAAAGCACAATATAGTTTGCCTCCTCTTTGCACTATCTCTCTGGAATAGAGAAGGGTGTGTGCCTCTCATCACATGATGCTGCTCTTACCCCCTTTCTCCTCCTTCCAGCTGCAATGCTATACGATCATGCTGCTCACTGAATGTACCTGGACCTCTATGAATGAGATCTTGGGGACTTCCTTTCAGATATGCAAGAATCCCTATAGTTGGAGCAAGAGATCCTCCTCCCTTTGCATGAGGTGCTAGATCAAATCTAGAAATGACAACGTTGTTGCCCTTAGTCTCCTCAACATGAGTGGGAAACCTTCCAATGATTGGATCCTCTTTTGGAAAAAGGATCTTTTTGCTTCCTTGTGCCAAAATACAAGATGAAGGTCTTGCCTCCAACAAAGTATCATGCAAGACATCAGCCTCATTCATGGTTCTCTGAAATGCTCTTGAGTCTATGGTTTCCTCCATCACATGCAAGGGTTTTGTTTTTTTGAATCTGTTTGTTTCCTCCACATGTGTTTCAGAATTCCTGCTACCAAATATTTTCATCAAAGTTCTAAGGAACATTTCATAGGAAGAGGTATTTGAATTTTTCAAAGTAAATGACTCAAATAACTACCATGCATAGACCTTACCTCCCAAGTGTAGCACTGCTATTTTGATGGCTTCATCTTTGGAAATCTGATGCTACTGCAAAAAGGTGTCTAGCTCTTCTATCCAAGCCCTGGCTGAACAAGTAGGGGAACCATAAAATATAGATAGAAGAAATATATCATCATTATGATTCTTTCTCTTCCTCACCATAATCTTTCAAAAATCCGAAAAAGTAATATTATCTCTAAACCTTTGAGTTTGATATTCATACTCATGCAAGAAACCTCCAAGAGTTCCTTTCTTCGGCATTCCTTCTTCTTCTTCTCCTCTCATGAAAAAATTGGCCATGTGACTGCGCTGTACATCATAGGGTGTGGTTACATGCTCACACTCTCTAGAGTTTGACTCGGTTTCAAACCCCCTTGGAGATCCTGTACATATCTCCCTTCTTATCTTCTCAAATTCTTCATGAATGCTCTATACAGATTTTGGAAGAAGCTTTGTTAGCTTATCTTCCTTCTTCTCTCCATATAATGGAGCCTTCATCTTCTCTCTCCTTGATATAATGATGGCTGAGATCCACTGGCTAAGCCAGAGATCATGCTCTGATACCACTGTAATTTTCCCAACTCAGGAAAAAGCTACAACAATGAGAATATCTCAAGATATTCTAGAGTTGGAGTTCCAGTGATAAGCAAGCACAATAATGGTGTAGCAGCAACACTCAACTCATAGAAACATGAGAGAAATCCATAGCCATATTATTAAGAATTAGCAACAACAACTGAATACAATATCTTGGAGAAATGTTATACAAGATAGGTAATGCTCAGCCTCAAGATACAAGTACATGAACCATGACAAAACCACTGCTACATATGTATGCTCAAGCTATGACAGCACAATCCATGAAGGGAAACTACTGCATAATAGTGTAAATATACAAATATGTCAATATGTGGCTCAAATACAATAGGGGGAGAAATATCTCAACCCCTGGAAATAATAATGCACAATCCCTAGAAGGATTGCTCGCAAAACATACAAAATGGCAATTCTACAGAAATGCCGGAGTTACTGGGTAGCTGCAGCAACTCTGAAATAGAACTGGATGGAGATGGCTCTATATGATACCCAAAGTAGATGTGCCTCCTCCAATGGATCTTTAGGATGAAAGGCTGATCCCTTCACCAAAGATATCTCCCTCCCATCATCTGCAAGAGCCCCACTGAAAATGCTCCACTCAAAATAACGTAGTCACTGGATGGAAATGTGATGTAGGGCTAGGGAATGAGTTGGTCTTGATGCCAAATTCTACAATAAGCTCTGGAATGCCTCCAATCTGATCTCCCAAAGGAAAGAGAGACTCTTCCTCTGAAAATAGCTGATGGAGGTAGTGTAGTTAACCCTCACTGCAACACCCAGCAACACAACATTACTCTGCTGCAGAAATAACTTTGTCTTGATGGAGGATGCTTGGCCTCAAGCCTGGATGTGAGGAAAATTTGAGCAATCCCTCAAGAAGCCTCTTAATAAGGAGAAGGAATCCTAAACAGGAATTCCCTCGGAAATTCTTTCTAAACAACAAAGAATGCACAATTGTCTGAATGGACAATTGAGATGAATAATACAAGGCTGAGAAACAATGGTTGCCTTGCCCTCATTTTAAACAAGTGAAGTCCCCTCTCCATGGGTCCCACTCCTCTTTAGGGTTTCCTCCACCAAATAACCCTTTCCTCATTCATACTGCGCTGCTTCTCTAAGTGTGCTCCACCTCTTGGCCTAGCATTGTTGACTTGGGCAAACTTGACCTTGTCCACTTGCAAATAACCCTGTTCACACATGAGGATGTGAAAACCAGCTCCAATGATGATCCCCATTCATACTATGAGGGATTTTATTGTGATTATCACTATGCATGGGCCTCCTTACCCATTTATTCTCCTCCTAGGTGAAATCAGAAAAAATTAATGTTCCAAATTATTGTCGGAAAATTTGGGAACATTACAGACAACAAGAGAACTAATAACACACATGCATAACCATGCATGCCAAAACTAGCAAGGAAATAATAGATGGAAATCAATACTTGGAAATAATTCCACTATGTCTACTTAATCCTACTCTTCCTTACTTTATATTTTCTTTTACGTTTGCCTTCTTTTCTTTTCTTGAGCCAATGTTGAAGTGCTCCCAGAACACTCTAAGTATCCAAGAGTGTGAGAGAGAGAGAATAAATAGAGAGCTCCAAAAATGAACTACCAAAAGGTACCATCTGATCCTCATAAGCATTTTTATTAATGAGGCCTCTATTTTCTTCAATTTTCCATTATTTTCCTTCATTTTCCTTATCACATGCAACCTATGACCTTTCACATTTATTTTCTCCTATTTTCCATCATTCTCATAAATAAATGTCGATAAATTCCACTTTTCCTTTCCAAAGCCTTTGCCAATTTCATTTATCCATAATAACCGAAATGAACACCCACACTAGGATGTATTTTCCCAACATTCATATTGGAATAAGTGTCCCATAATCGTGGTTATTATTTTTCCTTTACTAAATTTTATTACATGGAATTTTCACCAGGGTCTTCACAGAACCCTCCCCCTTGGGGGAACACTATCCTTGGTGTTCAATGACACTTATGTTACCAGGATTAATCCCTCTTCCATACAAGAGTGATCTCCCTAGTACTCCAACGAGTAACTAGAAACAAAGATCCATTTGAATACCTCTTTCTCTAGATTATTTCTATTTCAAGATCATTATAATAGTAAAGTAGAGAGGACATGCTCCTAACTTGAAATCCAAATGTCTGATGTAGCCCTTTGTCCTATCGCTCCAAACTAGTTCTCCAATGATGAGTAGAACCTACAATCAAAGACAAGACAAATAATCAAAGCATCTACAATATATAATAATGAAAAGGTACTAATCCAACTTAGTGATCAAGGAATCTAAGTATTGACATTATTCCCATGAATACATAAGAAAGACAATGAGAATAAGAGATCCATATGTATTATCATAAATGAGAAAGAGAAATCCTACAACCAGATGCCTTGATGTTGTACAGATTCCTCCCAGGGTCTGAGCAATCGTTCTCCTTCAGTTTGATAAGTCTTCCTCTCTAGAATGACCGGCATGAAGTTATGGGCACAAAGGTGTGATCTTCAATGTGTCAACAACAACTCACTAGTATATAAAGTATGCACTTTATGAACTCTCTTCAGCTTAGAAACTATATAGACCAGTTTCTATTTTTCATAATCTACCCTTGAACCTGAAACTTGAGCTCAATTGATATGGAGATTGAAGTAGTTTCAATTCCATAAAGAGAGGGATGGATTCCTCCCATGAAGGGATTTGAGTTGCTTGGAACAAGGGATAAGATCCATGAGTGGAGGGATAAATCTCTAACTGGCGCGACTCTAGAGGCTTCCAGTTGGGATAATATTCGACCAAATAGGCTTCTAGAAGTTACTTTTTCTTTTTACTTAATTTTCAGGGGGTGCGCAGGTTTTAGTAGCAAACAGTGCAGCGATCACTACGGATAATGGAAGGATAATCAGTGCATGTGCAGGGAAAGGCTAGTAAAACCACACAAGAATAATTTTAGGGGTTTTATAGAGCTTTTCTCCAATTTCCAAGACTTGATTCAGGAACATCAGTGTTTCTGACCTCTAAGGGAACATGATATGGATGGTAATAGACCCATATAAATAGTCAAATGTCATGGTGACAAAATGAAGTGTAATAGATAGCTCCATAAAGTGCGAAGTCTGAGAGTTTTTCTGAAGAGTGAAGTGCTTTAACATGCCGAGGATTGGATTGGAGATACCGGTCAAAAACTTGTAAAAAAATTCAATGCAAATATATATCATCGCTGAGGTAGGCATTCCAATAATCAGTTCAAAAATAACTAAATGTTTTGGTACAAATATGGTTTCAATATTACATCAAAAGTTGTAACAGTATGGGTGCATCTATCTGTCATAAGAAGTATAATATATCATGAATAATAAAACTCCTCGCAACCTAGATGGTGGAAACTAGATCCATGGTATTGATTTCCGCTTCTCAAACTAGTTTGAATCTATCCATGCGATTGATTGTGTCGAAGTTGAACATGGTAGAAACCACTTGATTACCAGTCGATGATGAGAATCATTAAAAAGTGTGAGAGAAACCACCAATATTGAAAATGGATCTCAAAGTACTTTAGTACAATCTATGAAGTGTGAATGAATGATTTGTATTTGAACACTCATAGAATCTTTCAATCGAAGGTCAGTGATGAAAACCTATCATCGAAGGAGAGAAACCTGCCATTAGGGCATGAAGATCCCAAGGTACTGATAGGATTCTAGATCAAATTTCTAGATAATGAGCTGATGTCGATAGAAATTGATCCGTCATAGGAAAGCCTACAACATGAAACCATTAGATCAAGTTTTGAAGAAATTTTTTGCAAGGAATGACTCAGGGATCTTCAACGCAAATGGAGACAAATGTTTGCAATGAATTTTTTATTGAACTTTCTATTGAACACATAATGAAACTGTAAATGGTTTGGCAGCATTTGACCTAAAGATAATACCCAGAAACAGGCTGAAGACTTTCAATGTGGATCAATTAATTGTTAGAAAAAGGATTTTCCAACCCAAGTACAAGTGTGACAAAGTGTCGTGTTCAAGAGCGACGTGCTAAATTCTAAAATAAGGATGACAAATGGGTTCTTTTGTTGGCAATATGATGCAATGTTTTGTCCTTGATGGCAACCTACTTGATGAAGTTGATGGTAACCTACTTGATGAAATAAGATTGTTGGCAATATGATGCGGAGTGTTGTCCTTGATGACAACCTACTTGATAAAGTTGATGACAACCTTCTTGATGAGTTAAAGGGGAGATTGTTGGCAATGTGATACAATGTGTTGACTTTGATGGAACCTGCTTAATGAAGTTGTTCGTGATGGAAAATGACTTGATGAGTTGTTAATAATGTAAATCTGATGTATCTACAGATCGGTTTAGAAGTAGCAAAAGAAAGGAATTAAGAAAGTAACAGAATAATGTTGAAAAAAGTATGTCACAATGCATACGTGGATTTGTTAAAGTGAAGTAGCGTATGCCATTTTGCACTCCAAATTTAGAATACCAAGGGGTGTTACCATGGTATTGACCCATTGTATTGAGCGCTGGATTATCTATTTGATATCGTCCCGGAATACCATCGGAAGTGGTGTGGTTTTGGCTCATGGTATTGATAAAGGCTAAACCTATATAAGGAGTAAAGAATAATAGTGCAAGGTGTGCATGAATAAGGTTTGTGAATGAATAAATCTCTCTAAGGAATATCTGCATGGATGAACTCTGTTCTTGATTGATAGATCTGAATCTATGATGCACCTATGAAGAAAATGATGAAGAGGGATCTCTAGATCTGAAATGTATATGTATTTTCTAGATTTGTTTATGGAATGTCTAGATTTGAGATAAGGCGAGATAATTTCTGATGTAAAGGATGAAATCTGAGTTGTTTATCTGATTTGAAGAGCTGCACAGTCCTGAAAAGTTACAGATGTATACGCAGGTTCGCTTCAGTAAAAGCGCGTGTATACGCGGGTCTGATTAAAGCAAAGCACGTATGGGCAGATAAGGTTTTCTCAAGAATGCACAGAAGTATACGCGGGTTGGTGTGCATGAAAGCATGTACATACACAGGTTCAGTGAAGTAAAAGCACGTATGGAATCTAGGGTTTGCTGAAGTAAGTGGAATGAAATGTCTGATCTTTTTTGTTGTTTTACTGTTATCTGTCAATCATGTATTCATAAAGAACTGGGTTGTTTGAATGATGAATATGCTGCTGATTATGTTAATTGAAGATCAAGTCATTGGTTGATTGGTTGATGATTTAATGAATGAATTGATGGGGTTATGAGTTTCAGTTTGATGAATGTTGAGCTTAAATGTGTGGAGTGGGTCCAGTCTAAAAATATGATGAAAAGTGTCCTGCAAGTTGTGTTGTATGGAAGTTGTTGGATCCAGTATGAAAATTGATGAAACGTGGTCTGCAATGGTGGTGTTGAGGGTCGAAGCCTTCAGTGAGGGGGTTATAGCTCCCTTCCAGCGGTAGTTGGTAAACGAGTGCAGGGGGTAGTGGCTCCCTTCCAGGAGAGGCTGGTAAACAAGTGCAGGGGGTAGTGGCTCCCTTCCAGGAGAGGCTGGTAAACAAGAGCAGGGGGTTGTAGCTCCCTTCCAGGAGAGGCTGGTAAACGAGAGAAGGTTGTAGCCTTCTGCAGGTGGGTGCCTGCGTACTAGTATGAGTCTGCGCCAATACATGGTTGTAAGATTTTTTCTTTATAATAAAAATATTGAAGACAGAGACGACGACAGCGGTGGTTTTCTCCCGACTTGGGTTTCCACCTTAAATCCTGGTGTTCATGTGTGTTGCTTATGTGTGATGGTTTATTCTGTTATTACTGCACATGCTTACTGCTAACTAAACATCTGATGAATAAATGATGCACAGATATAAGCAAAGAAGTAAATGCATAATAAGATCTTTGTATATACGCGAGTTTTATGAAGGTTATCCGCGTGTATACACGAGTTGTGTTAAGTAAAGTAGCGTATGGGTTTTAGAGAAAGGAAAAGTAAAAAATTTTCAGTCTGCACTAAATATTGATTCACCACCCCCCCCTCTCAGTATTTTTCCCAACATTCTTTTTCTCTCTTTTCCACCCACCATTACTGGCAAGTACCTCTTTATTTTTTTCAAGCTTGAGGAGGATAAAATTTGCTTGTTTGTGTAAGCTCATCCTTCAGATGAGTCCATATTAGTATTAAAATAGAACCCTAAGAAGGAGTGGTTTGGTCCTTTTTTCATCGACATGTCCTATATTTTTTAATTTTAACAAGTCCAGTATAGGAATAACTCGGCATTTTTCAATTTTAGGGAATCAGAAGAAAAACATAAGTAAACTCCATGGTTGTTATTTTTTATAAATTTAGTCCCTCAAGATGGAAAAAGGATAAAATAATATAGGAGAGAACTCTATTGACTATGATCAATCAATGTATACCTTTTTCGTAATCTAGTTAAATTCAATCCAGAAAAGGGGTAAACTTATACTGAATGGATGACTGTTCATTTAATTTATCAAGTTCGAATACTCAGGTACTCAGCGATCTTTTCATGTTTCGAAAGTATGAAAAGGGCTTAAAATAGGACTCCAGGGTTTTGATTTTTTGTATTTTTACAGGGCCCGAAAAAGAGATAAAAGTATACTCGATGTCAAAATAATTCTTTTCACCAAAATCCTGTATCCTACACAAAAAATTGATCAATTACAAATATTTGTTCTAAAAAAAGTAAAAATATTTAGATTTTACTTCTTGAAAGTAAAAATAAATAAAATAATAATATTTTATTCATTTAAAACTACAAAAAGGAGTTAAAACAAGTCATTTTCACCTTTTTCTTTTCAAAATAGAGCAGAGAGAGATTTTGGCCATAAAATTTTGGAGTTGATATCAGAAGAATCGACCAATCATTTAGAGAACCGTCAAAACCAGGTAATCCAAATCATCATTATGTTTTTTTTCATCCATTTCATTTCTTATTTTATGTTTTCATGGAATATTTTATGAGGAAATTATGTTTTAAAATCCGCCCTTGGGGGTGCGCGGGTTCTCTATGCAAAAACCGGGCGCCCCGACGATTTTTTAAAACAAAAATCATTGGGCTGCCACGGGTTCTGTGTATGACATGTGCGGACAAACACACTGTGTAAACACAAAACCTGCATAGGAACCGTGAGTTTTTGAAAACCCTAAATATCTCCATAAGAAATGGTTCAAGTTTCCTCGAACTAATTTCTAATGTTTAATTTGTTGATTTGTGGGTCTTTAATCATGTTGGAATGGTGGGAACTATAACATGAGCTTGTGGATAGCAAAGCCATCAATGATCTGGCATCCATGCATGAATTAAACAATTGTGTCTTATACAAGTTCTGGGAAATTTAGGGCATGAAGGCACAAGTTGAGTTGCTAACTTGACTTGTGAATGCATGGGACATGCAAGATAAATGTTTCATAATTGGGGACCACTAGCTTGTGATTGAGTCAGAAGACATATACTTCCTCACCGAATTTCCTCATAGAGGGAGAAAAATTTCCTTATTTGGGACTAGACCAGGAGGTTTTCCCACTACTAGCTACAAGGCTCAATATTGTAGCAATAATTCAGAGCTAAAGGACGATTACATAGAAATAGAAACCATTTTGTGACTGTAACTAAAAATAATATCATTCATAGTTACCAGGTTATGCGAGAGTGCAAGTCCTCATGTGGCTACCAAAGCACAGATGCAAACTGCAGTTGAGTGTTTTGGAGGGACAATATTCAATTGGAGTGAAGGAGTGTTGGCCAATATGAAGGGCCAACTCACAAGAGCCAAGAATGGGAAGTTGAAAAAATTCGGGTATGGTACCATTCTTATCTCATTTGCTCTAGAGAGGATCCCACTCCTTGCACCTCAACAGACTCCAGTGGATCCTAGAAGTCCTCAGGAACCTCGTGTGGTGTGATCGGTAGCACTGATGGCTCACCATGGTGGTGAAGGTGGTCCAGTGGTTCAGTTCACTCTGCATTATTTCTCGTGGCTCGGGAACTAGATTTTCACAATTGAAGATTTTCCTTATGCAGGAATGGACTATAGAGGTGATCCTTTTAAAAAATCTCTACCGCCAGGGGCATAATGGTATGAAATAGGTTAGTGAATCATTTTGAAGTTTTTAATCTAATTTTCATTTGATTTTTTTATCTTCCAATACTGACAAAACTTTTAAATGCAGATGTCAGTATGACATGACCAACAATGCTTCATTGCTTTGACAGGCGAGAGGCATAACCCATAGTAGCCCCACATGATGATGCAACAGATATCCTGGAAGAGATGGAGAATAACCTTGAGAGGTTGAATATTGATATTCCGAAGACAGGAACCGATGATATACCTCTCAGGCTCCAGAGACATGTGACTGTGTCCTAGGTCCACTCAGGAGATTTTTGCGCAAGGTGTCGTGTGCCATAGTTTGTTATCATGTTGATCATCATGGATAGCTGATGGTCAATGTAGATCAACATTTTTTTTTTGTATCAGTATCTTTTAGATCATAAGGTGTTTGAACCTATGATCACATACAATGTAATATTTTTTGACACAAACTTATCTATCCTAATGATATTACTACCTTCGTTCTATGAGTATCTTGTTCAACGTGGATTGAATGTTTTTTTTTATTTACTTTGTTAATGTTTAAGATGTCTATTTAAAGCTCGATTAGCTAATGCATCAGCCAATGTGTTTAAATTTCTTGAAATATGTTGATATTTGATATAATCAAATTGTCTTTCCAAGAGACGAACCTTCAAAAATAATCTTAACAATACTGGATTTCTGATAGCATAAAATTTGTTTAAATGTAATACAATGAGTTGTGAATCTAACCTAATGAACAAACGCCAAATACCAAATTTAATGGAATTAGATAAATAACTCAATGACTGTGTTATATTATGCAATATTGTTCATTGTTTGACCAAGGCATATCCCATGAATAGAGACTAACTCATCAGTGGGTGAATAGATAACCCAAGCTGCGGAAGAGATGTTTTGTGTACTACGACAAGAGCCATCAACAAAACCAATGTAGGTTTAAAGGGGTGTCGATATCTGTAATATCAAGAGTAATAAAGATAAGCAGCGAAAGTAGTAACAACAAAAATAACTAATCTATGCACACTTGTCTAATTTAAGGCATACTATTCTAAATTGTAACCAATGTAAAAGGGAGATCTTCACACAAAAATACATGCATAATATCTCTTAAGATAAAGACCATTTCTAGGTTTACCTAAACAGACCCCCTCGTAATCAATTAATTCATAGGTGCCTTTTGCAAGCACGCACTTGAAAATATAGGGACAATGCCACATCAGTATTTACCAGTGCCTAGCTTATCGTTATCTTTATCATATACTAAAACTATCTCACCTTATGAATTAATGTGAGGGTTAGTACTTTGATCATACTGAGATTTAACACGTTTCCTCTGAGCTTTGGAAGCTAATGCAGCAGTGTGACGAGTCTCATATAATTGTGCTAGGTATAGAAACTATTTCTTCTCTTCAAAGGTAGCTGGTAAAAACTCAAGGGCTAATTGATTGATGTTATTTCACATTCAATGGGTAACACAACTTCTAAACCATAAACAAGTTGAAAAGGAGTGAACCCTGTAGCATTTTTTGCAGAGTTACGATATGCCCATAATGTTGAAACAATCATGGTATGCCAATTAGATTTATGTGTCCTGACAATCCATTTAATCATGGTGTTTAAAACCTTATTGACGACCTCAACTTGACCATTAGCCTCTGGGTAATATGGTGTATAATTATCATGGTGTAGACCAAGTTGATCAGAAAGTTAGGTCATCATAATATTTCGAAAATGGCTCCCATGGTCTGTAATGATAGCTTGAGGGACACCAAACTGAGAAATCACATGATTGAATATGAAAGTAGATGCAGTTTTTCCATCAGTCGTGAATGAAGGAATCACCTTGGCCCATTTGGTAAAGTAATCTACGACGAGAATAATATACCCATTACTCTTGACTGAGTGAGGGTTACATTTAATGAAATCGACGCCCTATTTGGAAAAAGGACCAACATCAATGATTGGGTGAAAAGGAGCTGGGGGTGCACACATATTTCGATAAAAAATCTGGCAATTGTGGCATTTTTAAACTATGATAATACAATCTTTGAATAAAGATGGCCAAAAATAACCACCGTGAAATATCTTTTGGGCTGTGGAAAACCCAGACATATGACCACGACACACTCCAGAGTGGCAATAATTCAAAACCTTTTCAGCCTCTTCATGAGTTATACATTGTCGAAACGTAGAATCAGCACTAGGATGATAAAGAGTGTCGTCAACAATATTGTATTGTTGGGATTGGTATCAGATTCTCCATTGATCTGATCGTGAAAGCTCTGGGCTAAAGTTTTGTGTCTGAAGATATATAATGATATCTCTATACCAAGCATCTAAAGTACTGATTAGAAACAAAGATTCATTCATGATAGGATTCTTTGCCACTGTTTCAGACTCATTATTGGGAAATTCACACATAAGTTCAGTAAATACTAGTGATTTCTTAGACTTGGACTTCTTGAACTCCAAATCAAACTCTTGCAGGATAAAAATCCATTTGGAGTATTTGTCCCCGAGAAATTTTTTTGTCAATATATACATCATTGGGTTGCAGTTAGATATCACGGTGGTTTTGCATAACAATATGTAATGACAAAAACTTTGGATAGCTTGAACTACCGCCAAGGCCAATTTCTCCACATGTGAATACTTTATTTCTATCAGGTTGAGATTCCAACTTAGGTAATAGATCACATGTTTGTTGTTAGATTCATCCTCCTTAACCAAAACCATTCCAATTTTGGAATCAGAGGCAACCAAGTATAAAAAGTAATCCCAGTGGTAATTTGGTGGACGAAATAATGGTGCATGGGTATGTTGGGTGCAGGAATTGCACTTAAGAAAACTCCTTCAACACTTAATTGTCAAGCCAGGGGTTTCGTAAACTTAGAGACGAGGCACAAGTAATGCCAAAAGTGGTATGAAATTTTCCTATTTCTATTTCTACTTCTCAATTCAAATATTGCAGAATCAAACATAAAATAATCTCAAAGGAAATTGACACCAAAGAAATTCTAGTGTTGGAATGTAAAAGAATACATTTGTGAAGAAATCAAATAAAGGAACTTTCACACTATTTTAAATAATTTTAACTGCTAAAGTGGAATTATATATTTATCCTTAGTATAGGTGGTGACAGTTTTAACAAGTGGGCACTTGAAAATATTTACCTTCCAAATGATTTTCCGTCTCACACTAAGCAATCGTTCCTGACTCCTCCAATATGATTGCACTAGTATAGGTACATAACTTTATGTGAGAAGTATATTTTACACTTATGCTAAAAAATTATGTCTTCATGAAGGGGCTCTAGCTTCAAAGCTTGGAGCACTCTATTCTTGTAACAAGACACTATTTCTTGTACTGGAACAGATCTTCCTACACCAAGTTTTCAAATTTACTTTCGAAACATAAAATGGTGCATTAAATATAAACATAATTGCAAATGCGAGAAAAATTATGAAATGACTTACACACAAAAAAGAATGCTTAAATAAACTGAACCTTGCAATAGAAATAAAATTTATAAGATGAAAACAATATTCAAAAGTTAAAGTAGACCTTGTTCAGTCAAAGGGATTTTGCATGCAACCAAATCTAACTCAAAAAGGGTTCACTGTAATATTTCAGATTACTTTTAATCCTTATTTTAAAATCGTGAGGTGCAGATTTCAATTAAGATATTGCAACAACGTTCTTTTCCATTTCACGAAGTCATCATTAATCTTCAATAGTTTAGCTTTTAATAATGGAAATGATTCCTTATGACAATAAACACTTACTTGTAGAAATAGATTTAATTGTATGAAGGAAAAATAATGAAACACTTGCTGTGAATAAACTAGAAAACCAGAGTGCAGGATCCTACATGCACTGGTGCAGGAATGATCTATCTACATGATCCGAGCGAAAGCAAACAAAGAAATAATTTGCAGAAAATAAATTAATTCAATTTGAATTCCACACAACGAATCCATTCACATTTTGAATGTTTAATAAATTAAATTAGAATCTTTAAGAAAAAACAAAATTAAGATTTAAACCACGCTTCTGTAAATAAACAAATTTAACGCACACCTTTAAGATAATGAAAGCACGAGGGTAAACGAGTTGGGTTGGCTGGGCCCTAGCCAACCAACTCGTTTCTTGTTTTAGGAAACTAAACTCTTCAACACTTTAACAACACATCAATGAAATCTTAAATGTAGATTTATAAAATCATGGCACGACTCCTTGTATTAATTTCGATCAGCAGACATACATTATAAGTTCAAGTCCAGCCCAGAACGAGGGCGACAATGAGATTACAAATTAACCAAAATTACAATTGCACTTGTTATTGCTAAACTAGTTATATCTAAGAGCTATACTTTATACATACCTTTGTCCTATGGCCATAATAAAAAATTACACAGTCGCTCCAAATCGAGCCTTTTGTTTGAACGAAATAACAAACAAAATTACAAAATTAGCTAGCGGCTATAATAGGATGCGAACTAATAGTTGGTCGCAGACCTTATCCTTGACCACATCCTGGCAATCCTTCACCTGAGTCCAACTTTAGATGACCGAAACTAAACTGGACGTCGTGGACCAAGATGCCCACATGAAGTGATCAACCTATTGCAGAGATGACGTAACGAATAGTTGACGGCGGTGCAAGAATCTACCTGCACTAGATCAAGTTAATATAATTATTAATAATTTAGCTTATCAAATACTTTAGCAAAGTAAATATGAATTACAAGAAATATTAAAGGCAAAAAATCTATTTAAAATTATTAATTAAGCACAAAATAAACCTTAAACATGAAATATGAAGCTTTTGTAGGAACAGACAGTAATCTTGGACTACTGGAGGAATGAGGAAGTTTATGGAGATACAACAGAGAATAATGATTATGGTTTTTTAATAGGAAGGGGGGGGAATAAAGCATTTCGGCATACCAAAATCCTCCCTTCCCTAAGTTGTTGTGTGTCCTCAGACAACCTTTACCTGCTGCAAAAAATCTTGAAAATAGGGAGTGACCTTTCAATCCTACACTTGGATACTGATTCCTACTTTCACAACCTTCATATTTTTTCCTCGGGCTTCCTTAAGTTTTTTGGTCACCTTCTTGAGGTTCTTGTAGAATTTAGAAGCCTGAAACTTCCATACCTTCACTTGATGTTTATGTTGTTTAAACTCTTCTACCAATTCTATCTTTCCTTGCTTCTACCAGTTCTGCTCCTTCATGACCTAGTTTAATGCCTCCAAGTAGTGAAATTTCTATTCCATCTCTACTATCCAGCTATTTAGATAGAGGTTAGAGGTCTTCGTGTCCAACTCATCTGGTGCAAGCACCTTTTATACAACGGCTTCAAAGCATGTGCCATTGTTTCCAAGATCAAAGTTATCTTGGCCATCCACCATCTGCATCATAATATCACCAAGGGTTTCTGTTCTAGGAGATTCCATGTCACCGAGGGTTTCAAGATCCTCCATGTTCATTGTGCCAAGGGCTTTAGTACCCTGTGCAACTAATTCATCATGGGCTTTAGTACCCTGTACATCCAACGTACTAGGGGTTTTAGTACCCTGTTCATCCAACTCATCAGGGGCTTAAGTACCCTGTTCATCAAAATTTTCTAGGGTTTCTATGTGCTGCACCTCGTCATCTTTCGGACCCTCTGCTGGGTCTCTACTTTTACTTGACGTCATTATTTTATTCTTCAACTTATGAAGGAAGGCTAATAATGATATGTCATCCTCCCTCTTTGCATTTTCTTCATTCACAACAGTGTGAGTTGTTGCATCCATAAGAACCAAGAGGTTTTGATCTCTAGGTGAAGCCTGGGGTGACTCATAAATTAAAATCAGGGAGCTCGACAGAGCTTGAATTGTCCCTGAAGAGACGGTTCTTTTCTTAGTTGAGGTCTTGGTCGATTTTATTTTTGCTGAGGATGGAGTTTGTTCATCATACTTCTCCTCTGCATGCACCTTTTTGTTCTTTCTCTTCGTCTTGGCAGGGCTCAGGGTCTCTACTTTTCTTTTCTTTCTTGCACTCTTTCCAGCCGAATTCCATGCACTTCTTCCTCGAAATTATTTCAAGAACGCTTCCTAGGTCATTTCCTTAGCCTCAAGTTATTTCTTAATTAGGATTGCAATGAACATGTGATGGTATAGTTTTTATGCAACTTAGCTCGCATCCCCTTTCTGCACTCCTTTCTCCATTTTCTCTAAACTTCGGAGCATGTAATAAGGGAAATTGATGTGTTTCCCTGATTCAAAATGCAATAGTAACCGGATATGGTACATGAATGTTAATGAATAACGTCCTTCACAGGTAAAAAGCTTTTGTAATATATACAGAACGTCTTGCCATTTTCCAATCATCGCGCTATATGGAAGCCCTTTCTTCGAGTTGACTTTGAGCTTCCGATCAACCCCAAATCGATGCCATCTTTTTATTTTCAAACCTCTCCTATTTGAACCATTGTTCCCTTGTGGTTGACAAGCCTGTAGCTCACACTATAGATTGTTCCGTGACCTTAAAATATAATGATCCTACCTTAGCTCGACCTCCCTAAAATGTCTTTGCAAATTCCAGAGCCACAACCATATCAAACCCATCGAATTTCTGCAAAAATGGGAGAAATCTTGATTCTTGAAATAGTGCAAGACTATTTCGATATTCCACAGTCTTTTCTATCTCCTTCATGGATCATGGTTCATTCCTCATAGGTGCCATCTTTGTTTTAATCCAATTCAATTCTTTGTCACGACCTTAGGAAAATTTCACACTGAGGAATGCTAAAGGGCTACCGAGAATTTTATGACAGATATCTGTCCATCCATTGTCTTTTTGGTCCCATCCATCCAATCACGTTCAATCAATAAAATCGTCCCTCAGGATGAATGCACACACATATCAATCTGCTACATGTAGGTAATGATAATTTTAGGAGTCAGAGGTTGTTACAGTGGTGGTGTAATGATCATGGATGATCAGATTATGAGGCAAGGTTATCATGAACAAGTGATGGGGGATCTATTCAAAAGGATATAAGTATGGGGTTTTGGGTAGATTTTTACTATCCCATGATTTGCCTCATAATTTGCATGATATGTACTTCGGTACTGATTAGAAATATTAGACCTTAGAACCTAAAATATCTTGCACTTTCAATGATTTTTCCAAGTTAGTAAATGATAAATAAAAGTGTTAACCAAAATTTAAATAATGTAATGCTATGATCTATCACTATGGTAGTCACTCATCTGCAGAAATGAAAATGAAATAAGAATTTTTCAGCAAGCACTGCGATAAACATTTTTGCACAGTGTTTTCACAGTCGGGCACGTGCTTGCACTGAACCTGCTTGCACTGTAACGTGCTTGCACTGAACCTGATTGCACTCCAACGTGCTTGCACTGAACCTAACTGAATTGATCATGCATGTTCCTACGCCAGGGATTTCTCTAGCATAGAAGAAAGAGGGGATAAAAAAATTATGATAGAACACAATTCTTTGGTTGGAGTAAAAAAAATTGCCTGATTATACAAGAGAAGTTTTATTTTCCATCCTTTGTTTTTTGAAAAGCATTGCTTCTAATCTGACTACATCAGATCCTACGACCAATCCATGAGGGAAAAAAGAAATGGGAAAAGGGGTAATTTTCAGAATGGGATGGAATATTATAGAAGGGATTCCAAGAATAATACCACCAAGGGGGATAAACGAAAACGAGATGTGGGAAAAAATTAAAGGGGAAAAGAGGGATTTTACGAAATTAGGTAAGGATAGTTTCTTAGAAGAAAGAGGAGTGTAATTCATTATGGGATTAAGAAAAAAAAATAGTGGGACTTACGAAATGAGAAATAGAAGAAAGGAAGAATTTTACCTTCAAGATATGCCTGCACTGGTGCCGGAAAAAGTAAATGCAACAGGAATTAATCATTACTTGGATAAAAATTTCCATGCTAGTTATCCCAAAATGGGTAAGGGCTTGGTTCCTTGAACCTGCTTCTTCATGGTGACAACCAACATATCTAAAAATCAAGTAACATTCCATTTTTATTGAAATTTTTATCTTCTTGCCAGCATGCTGGTTTTTAGGTTGATCCTTTTGCAATCATGCCAGTCAACTGATTTTTATAGGAAAAAAATTTATTTTTATATTTTTTCTTATTTTTGTCATTTGTTTTTCATTTTATTATATGAGGAAAAGAAAGAATTATATATTCAATAGGTCAGTGTTTCCACCTACCATCTCCTTTTCAAATTGATGTTGGACTTGCTGCATAAAATATCCTTTAGTAAGGGGCTGAAAATACACCTTTAATAAATGCCCATTTACAAGGAACAAGAAATTCCGTCGATCAATAGTTTTAATTTCCACTGCTCCATTCTCAAACAATTTGAATACCTCATAAGGTCCCATCCATCATGCGTGGAATTTCCCTTAAAAATATTTAAATCTAGAATCATAAATGAGTACCCAATCACCTGGTTGGAACTGCTTCTTTTGGATGGACTTATCATGCCACTTTTTGCACTGCTGTTGAACCAATATGTTTTGTTGAAAAACATCTCTTTGAAATTCATCTAACTCATTCAACTGTAGAATACGATGTTATTGTGCTTCAGAGAGATCTAATCCTAATTGGATTGCAGTCCTGAAATTTTTGATCTGGAACTATATTGGTAGGAGGACTTGTTTCCCATACACCATCTCATATGATGTGTGTCTCGTGTTGTTCCTCCAAGTGGTTCGGTATGCCCACAAGGCTTCCAAAAATTTATTGGCCCAATCCTTTATATGGATATTTGTTGTCTTAGTGAGGATGGGCTCAATCACCTTGTTTTTGGACTCCACTTGACCATTTGCTTGTGATTGATACGGTGTAGATTTCATGTGCCAAATTTTATACTGCTCCATTACTCCCTGTACTAGATTAGAAATAAACTATAGACTATTGTTAGAAAAAATCTCTCTAGGCACACCAAATCTAGTAAAGATTTTAGTAAAGAGAAAATCAACAACAACTTTTTTAGTAGCGAAAGAAACAAATTTAAATTTAGCTTCTACCCATTTTGTAACGAAACCTGTACAAACCAAAATATGTTTTTTATTTAATGATGTTGGATTAATTTGTCCTACAAAATCAATGGCCCATTTTTCAAAAGGCTCAATCATAACCTGAGGACATAAAGGCATTTCATTGGCTTGATTAGGTTGGCCCAATAGCTGACAACTATCACATCACTTGACATATTGTTTGGCATCCTTAAACAAGGAGGGCCAAAAATAGCAAGCTCATAATACTTTGTATGTAGTCCGCTTATTAGTGAAGTGACCTCCATAAGGTTCTTCTTGGGAATATTTTAAGATATCAAACAATTCTTCCTCTCTTACACATCTACGGATAATAAGATCTGGTCCAGTGTAAAAGAGGTCTCCTTGAACCAAAGAATATGCAACACTTTTCTGTATAATACTCTGCTTTTCATGAGCGGGTAAGTGAGGTCAGGTTTTTCCAATGAATAAATAGTTAGCTATGTCATAAAACCACAGGGATTTTGTCGACACAACAAAAAGATGTTCGTCAAGAAAATCATCATCAATAGGAATTGCTTCACCAGGATTATTTAATCTTGAAAGAAAATATGCTACCATATTAGATTTTCCTGGTCTATCGACAATAGTAATGTTAAATTCCTACAACAATAATAACCACCTAGTCACTCTACTGCTAGTTAATGGTTTATTCATCAAATATTTTATTGTGGAATGATCTATATGCACAAAACTTCATACCCTGTAATTTAGTGTTTGAATTTATTAATAGAAAAAATTACAGCTAAAAATTCTTTCTGAGTAACTGTGTAATTTAATTTAGCAGGTGACAAGTTTTTACTAATGAAGTAAATAGCATAGGATTGTTTGTATTATTCATGTCCTAAATTTGCGCTAATAGTAGTATCTGAGGCATCAAAGGAAATATGAAATGGCAGGGACCAGTTTGGTCCTCTCAAAACTAGTGCTAAACTACTTTTTCCTTTAATGTCTCAAAGGAATGTTGGAAAGCTGTGGACCAAGAAAACTCACTATCCTTAGCCAAAAGTCGGAAAAGGGGGGTATTTATCCTAGATAAATTCTCAATGAATCTCCTATAGTAGCCCACATGTCCTAGAAAACCTCTCACTTCCCTTTGATTTTTGGGTACAGGAAGACTCAAACTAATTTATATCTTTGTAGGGTCAACCTGGATACCTTTGTTAGAAATAAGATGGCCAAGAACCACACCTACCTTTCACATTAATCTACACTTTTTTTCACTCAATGAAATATGAGATTCTTGGCAATGAAGAAGCACCTTTTCTAGATTTTTGAGGGCTTCTTGAAATGAATCACCAAAAACAGATAAGTCATCCATATAGATTTCCACACACTCAAGGTTAGCAAAAATGGCCAACACTACCCTTTGAAAGGTAGTCGAGGCATTACATAGCCCAGATGGAAGAAATTGATAAGAAAATGTACCCCATGGTCATATGTAGGTGGTTTTGTCTTGATCCTCGGGTGCCAGTTGTATCTGGTTATAGCCACTAAAGCCATCTAGAAAAGAAAAGCACTTCTTACTAGCAAGGGTATTGAGTACCTAATCAATGAAAGGAAGGCAAAAGTAATCCTTAAGAGTGGCTTTGTTCAATTCTCTGTATTCAATGCAAACGCGCCATCCCCCATATTTTTTCAAGACTAACACCAATGGAGAGACCCACTAGCTGTCAAAAATAGGATAGATAAAATTAGCATCCAAGAGTTTTTGCAATTCTTCCTTTACAATATCTCTAGAGTTAGGTTCATACGCCTTTGGGGTTCTTAGAAAAGTTGGAATCCATCCTGAATATAGATATGGTGGGTACAAGTTTTAGGAGGGATGCCTTTCATATCTTCGTAGCCCCATGCAAAGGCATCAAGATGGTTTCACAACAAATTCACAAGCTTCTCTTGTTGGGATGAATCCAAGTCTGAATTTATATGCAAGGATTTTCCTAGACTAATCTCAACAAGAGTGGTATTGGGCTCAAGAGTACACGGAGGTGTTGCTAGATATGGTGGTGAGGGAGCTAGAGAGTCATGACTTTCCTAAATCTCTAAACTAAAAATATGACTTAATGAATCAAAATTGGGCATGGTGTCTAGATTGTTCTGGAAGTCTTGAATCTCACCCTCCCATGAGAACTCAACATACTCATGTATCACGGAAAAATATTTATTCTCCTCATCACTACTGTAGTCCAACCATAAAGTGACTCGGTGCTCCTGAATGGATCTATCAGGTGGATATAAGGTGACCTTCTTCCTATAATCTCCATGGGAAATATACATGTCACCAAAATGAAATCCAATATAAGCATCGGTCGTAGCAAGCCATGGTCATCCCAAGATCAAGGGATGTCCTCCCACAGGATTCTTTGGCTGAAGCACAATGAAGTCTACAAGATATTCTCAAGAGTCTAATGAAACAACCACATAATCAAACACCCCTTCTGGCTTGATTTTAGATCTAGCTACTAATTCAAGAACAATGGGAGTAGGACGAATGTGGACCAGTCCAAGTTGATCCATGGTTTTCTTGGTCATAACATTAATGGTTGCCCCCAGTTCTATAAGTGCATTAGAGATAAGGAAATAACCTATTTGAATAGAGAAAATAGGGTTTCTGAGGTCAGTATATTTCTCCATGTGCATACACCCCATCATTAAATCTGCTACTCTACCAACAAATTAAATGGTTTGAGTTTCCAATCTTCTCCTTCTTGGATTCTTGAGACAAATTTCCACAATGATTTTGTAAAGATGGGGATCTCATTTATAGCTTGGAGAAAAGTTACCTTTATGAAAATGTTCCTAAGCTCAAAAGCCAAGATAGACTCAGGAATGGGGTCATTCCTCTCCACAAATAGCCTCTCTGGGTAGGGAGACTGATTGGAATAATATGGCGAAGGTTTTGAAGGTACAGGGATATGCTTAATGGTGACAACTTTCATAGAATGGTCAAAAGTTTCCTCCTCGCTTTTCTCTTCAACAATCACCATGGGTTGATTTTTCCTTTTTGAGGTTAATATCTTCCCCGATCTCAATTGGAGATCATGGAATCCAACTGGAATAGACTGGTATCTATATGGAAAAAGTGGGTTCATAGAATGGATCATTTGTACCACTTTGTTATTGGGGTTTGGTATGGGTTGGGAGGTAGTTGAGGAGGTCGAAATGGTGGAGGTAAAGGTAATGATGGCATTGGCTGGCTCAACTAAGGTAATGACGGTTGTGGCATTGGGTAAGGTGCATATATATGTGGATATTACTACATAGGTGAAGGATAGTAATGGTGTGAATGGTTTGGACCTCTCCATCCTTGTTTCCACGATTGGGAGGGTTTTCCATAATGATATTGGCTCCCATGTTGCCCATGTTGAGAGTGACTAGTGTTAGGATAGGAATATGGATGTGCATTATAACCAAAAAAATGTGGTGGAAGTTCAGGAGCCATAATTGCACTTACCTAAGGCCAGTTCCTTCATGCTCCCATAGCATGCAATGATTCGGCTGCAGGTTTCCCTCCTTCAAATACAACTTTCATCCCAGATATGGAGGGAAATTTTTCCATGGCATGGTTCTCTGTACAAATTTCACATTTATTACTTCCTTTAATATCAAGAGGACATTCTCTTATTTCCTACATTTTGGACAAAAAATAGACAATGACTCTTGTTCTTCTACAAGTTTTTGCTGAAATTTCAAAGAGTCTATTTGTTTGGTAACAATATTCATTATTTAAATTTTCATATTGTCCATTTTTTTCTCCAATCCAACAATCATAGCATCAATAGATTTGGTTTTATTATTTCTATTTTGAATTCCTTTACCAGATCTATATTGGTACCTGGAGAATTACCTGCACAAGTCATAGATTTGATCAAAATATTTCTAGTAAATATCCCCTTCTCCTAAAAAATTCAAATTATTTCTAGCATCATCAGTAATTCCACGTAAGAACAAGGTCCTAATGGTACTTAGATCAAATTTGTGCTTTGACCTTTGAAGGATATACAAGAATCTCTCTCAGTAGTCCTCTAGAGTCTCATCATCATTATGCACAATAGTTAAGATTTCATCTTGAATATCTCTAATTTTAAAATATTCCTGATATTTCGACAAGAACACTCTCTTGATCTGTTCCCAAGAGGCTATATTATTCCCCCCTATTAGGGTCCTGTGATTTGGCATATTGGCAAGCCAAGTGACAGGGTAACATCAAACCAACTTTGGAGCCCAAGGACCTAGCCTTCCTAGACTCAGAGAGAGCTCTCTCTATTTGTGCAAGGGATGTATAGTTGTTTTCTTCTTATGTTTTTTGATTTTAGGCTAGTTTTTAAGTGTGTTTTTAGTTTGTTTTAAGGTTTTTGAGGGAGAAAATTATCAAATTTTTAAATAGATAAAAATATTGTTAGATTAACTGGGCTATGGGGTCGAAAAGGTCGAGAAAGCCTCAGATGGAAGACAAGGTATATTGAAGGGATGATTTGATTAAGGTAAAATGGATCTTTTAGGTGGAATGAAATGGGATGGACACTAAGTTTGTGAAATACAAAGAGATTTTAAACATAAATAGTTAATCAGCAAACATACATAAGTTAGGGCTAACCATTGATCTCTATGAATGAAACTTAAAGTAATAAATGCATAAAATAAACATTCGAGTGATGCATGGAAGTATAATACCCTCCAACTTTGGGAAATCACCTTCAGATTTTTTGGAAAAAAAATAAGATGGACAAAAAACTCAATTCACGAGAGGGACTCCTACACATCATATTTTGAGGCAAAGGGCAAGATCGAAACAAGACCTCCTTGGTTCAAACTAAGACAATCAATAATTAAAAGAGAGTTTTCAGAGATGGAGATTTGACTAGCCATGAGTAAGCAGGGTGTACCATGAATCATACTTAGCATGCATAACAACCATAAATGAAATAGGAAACAAGTTCTTCAGTGCTCAAAGAGCAGTTAAGAATTCTTTGATATGACTAAGAAGGAAGAAAAACATGGAAGTTGTAATAAAATTAGGAAACTTGAGGTGCCTCCATGGGCATGTCTCAAATATATTCTTTACTGACCTACAACAAGAAAGAGAATATGAAAATATGTATGAAAACTAAGGAAACATAATAGAAGGAACACTATACCATTTTACCAAGTCAATGAATCCTACAACAGTCCTCTTTCATCATCCAAAACATTCAAGAAACTATCCAATGTATGTGACAAAGTATTTCTTCCAAGCTTGTATAACCATATATTACTCTATATCATCAAGTTCAACCTTGTTTACAATGAAATCTCTTGTAATATATAGGCCAAAGTGAAGGAGAACCTCCCAGTGCAACTAGCAAGCTCATTGGCCCATCACAAATATTTGATTTTTTCCTTGAGGCTTTGCAAAGCCCAAGGCACAAAATATCTATAAAAATATCCTAAAAATGCTAAAAAAGGAAATTAAATTGACTTTTCCTAACTAAAAATGGCCAAAAAAGGCTAAACGCACATTTGGAAAAGCCACTTCAGAAAACTGCATTTTTCACAAAAATGCTTCAGAAATAAAGCAGCAGAAAATTCCTTGTCTTGTGGGCAACTTTTGAAGGACCTCCCGATGTCGAAACGAGGCTTGTGATGGCTCGTTGGAAATACCTAGATGTCTAGTTTCTAAAAATAAATTTTTTTCCCCAAAATGATCATTGGAAGCCTATAAAAAACTGACCTGTGTGGAAAAACCCATAAATTAGCCCTTGCTGATATGCGAAGCAGAGTGTTGAAAAAGTGATTGTTTTTCGCCTCTTTGGGGGACCAAAACATCTTCAATTGATCTGAAATTTACTGATTAGATGACCCTAAATTTAATGTATCCAATGATACCACTTTCAACCTTTGAGGATGCTTCAAACTAAAATGGAAATGCCCATGATTTTCTGCAAAAAGGTCAAAAATGTCAAAAAACAAAAACTTGTCGAATTATGCCCAATTTTGCTGAGCATAACCCTCATGGGTTTTCAGAAGCATGTAGAGAAGCGGAGGCCAAAATTTCAAGATTTGATGTGCATTTTCTCATTTTTTACATCGGGCGCCTCTTTCGGGCCACCTTGAGCTTTTCTTGTGTAACCTTCAATTTCCTTCGGGAAAATTGATTTAGCTTTTTGTAGTGCCTGATCATTTTCCTTTGAAGGCTTAAGTCTCTGTTAGCTCTTTCTAACTTATCCTCCAAGTTTTTATTCACCCTTTCAAGCCATGCTTCTCTATTGTTTTCTAGTTCTTGGGTGAATAAATAAGTAAGAGGAAAAGATCAGAAAAGGGTTGCCTCTTCCTCTTTCTGTTTCTCCAAACCTCTTTTGAGTCCCATAGTCCTAGGCCTCTTCCTCCTTGGCTGATCTTATTCTTCAGTGTCATTGAATTCACCCATGAGTTCTTCCAACTTGATTTTCTCTTTGGAGACTTCCCTTTGGTACTTGAAAGCTTGTGCCTCATAAACTGCCATGTGGACATTCATTTGCTTGTTTTGTGTCTACAGAAAATGTATGAGGTCCTTAGACCTCTCTAGATTAGCTCTTAGGTCATGAATTTGTTCTTCTCTATTTCGCAAGAGGGACTCAAGGATTCTAGTCTCATTTTCACTGTCATCACTATTTATCTGAATTATATCAAAATCCCTTTCTTTCTCATGGCTACCTTCCTCCTTCTCTTTTCCCTTGCCTTGGGTGGCCTTCTTGGTTCTCCTCTTCTTTGGTAATTCAATAATGGATTGCTTGGGCAACTTGCCTTTGCTTTGGAGTGCTCTAGTAACATTGGGAGTTACAACTTGAGCCACTTTTTTTATTGAAGTTTGGGGCTTTTTTACCTTTGGAGAACAAAGAATGGCCCCTTGCCTAGGAGAGGCAGCTAGCACATGCTCTATTTGGTCTTTAACTTTACTGCTCCCCTCATCATATTTGTCACTGTTTTCCTCCTTTCGAAGGCTTCCTTGTTGGTATTTATCATTGCTATGCTCATGGTAGCTGATTTGGCACTTTTGTTCTATGTTTCCTTCTTTAGAATGCTCATTGCTTGAAGTTTTCTTGTCATCATCCTTGCTGGCTAGAGGGCTTTCCTATTTTTCATCAAAAATGTCCCTTCGAGGACTGTCTTGACCCTCCTCATAAATGCCTTGGTTGTCAGCTTGTATGTCTCCTTGAGGGCTGCCTCGTTCACTTCTGTCCCTGCTTTCTTCATGACTGTTAGGCTCTGTATCCTCACTGTTTTGTGCCTCATCATCATCATGCTCACTGCTGTGTGGGCTGCCAATAGTTTCCTCTTTGTGACTGTTGTGTTCTTCATCAACTTGTTCCAGCTCTTCATCATTGCCTTCTTTATGCTCATTTTCATGTTTGGATTCTTCATTTTGTCCTTCCTCATCACTTGTTTGCCTCCTTTCACTTTGCTCTTCTTCACTGTTTTTATCTTTCTCACTTTGCTCTTCTTCACTGTTTTGCTCTTTCTCACTTTTCTCTTCTTCACTTTCAATCTCTATTTTTAACCTCTGAAATCACAGTGAAAAGCCCTTCTTTAAACTGATATAAAAACCCCCCAACAGAAACTCTACTTTCTTTGAAGACTGTGTTGTTTTCAACTTTTCCTCAAATTAAAAACAGGCCGAGAGGCATAAATACTTTTGGAAAATGAGCTTGATGTGTAAAAAACAGCCTTCAACCCCTTTGATCCCCTTTTGAGTATTGGCTTATGGGCAAAGTGGCGCGTTTATAACAATTTTGATATGGGTGGGCGTTTAGCGCAGAACGCGCTGCGCAGAAAGGTTGTCGGGTCAGCCTCGGGCACCCAGTGATTGCCGGCACAGGCGTGCCACGCGAGGCTATAGGCGCGCCGTGTCTCCATGTAATTTCTATGGTCAGGCACCCACAGGCGTGCCGTGTAGTTTCAAAGGCACGCCGCGTAGAACTTTTGAGCCTAAGATCTTCAAAATCACCCAAAAAACGCTTCTTTCTTCGGTGAGGAGGCTAATGAATGTTTGCTTGGAGTTTTTAAACTTTGATGAGGGCCTTTTTAAAGGCCTTTTCCTCCTTTTAAAATTTGAAAACCTTTTTTCCCTTTGTAAACTGTGCTTTTTCCATAATATTCTTGTGGAGGCCCCCTTCTTCACTTGTCCCTTTGAATATTTTCAAACAATGGTGGGCCCTCTGCTCATTTGTGGAGGAGGCCTTTTGACACTGTGATATTTTTGGTTAGTTTGCAAAGAGGTGACTGTAGCACTCTGATTGGTATAGAAAGGCTATAGAAGCTGTGTTTTCTTAGAATAGTCAAAAATGGAAAAATCATCATAAGACCACTATTGCAGCCCTTGTAAATGGCTCTTAAGACTTGTGTGAGGCCTTTTTCCTTGTCTGTTGATGGAGGTATTTTTTACTATAAATGAAACATGGCTTCACACATTTTGAAAAATTTTGGATGAGCTATATCATGGTGCAAATAGTTGGAGTGGTGATCTCTTACCACTTTGATGAGGCTGTCCTTAGCCCAAGTTTCACCCTTATTATAGTTTGAAGGAGGCAATTCTAAACAGAGGAAACATAGACTTCTTAACACCAGAATGCCATCCTTTTTCTTGATGTGAAATAGGTTTTCGACCTATTAACCCTTATTGTTTTATCACATTTTTTCAAACCTGTCTTTCAAACAGAGAACTCGCTCAAACAACATTTGAAACACTGTTGATGCATCTTTTGTTTCATCTTTAGGAAGGAGGTAGCCTATAATTTCTAAAATCACTTAAAACACTTTAACCCTCTGCTTTTAAATAATTGAGGTTCTGTTATGTTCCCAACCATCTGCTCTTTTTAAAGGAGGAGGTCATTATTGTGATTTCAACCATCTGCTCTTTTAAAGGAGGAGGTTCTTACTATGAATATGCCATTTCATCTATTTCAAAACCCTATCACCTTTCTGCAGACCATGTGTCTCTGCTTGGTATTATGTAAAATAGGCAACAATTTGCTTCATGATATATGTTATGAGATAGGTATTCTGTGTAAACTATCCCTGTGAATTTCTAGAACAGAAACCATTTACTTGTATATGTAGAATATTTTCTTTCTAGACATAGTTGACTAACTTCCCTTGACTGTTTGTAGAGGCAGGTTGGATTTTCCTTTGGAGGAGATGCTGAGAACACTGCTGATCAGCATAACATCAGCCTTATGTATTCATATGACTTGGAGGTTGCTCTCTATTTTTAGGCAACTTTGGCTTTCATAATACACCCATTAGCAGCCCTTCATTTGCTATATTTCACTTGTTTTATTGAGGGCAAGCTAATTCAGCATGTATGACCCTTTTGAATTTGTCCCTTTGCTCTTTTGCACATTGATCATTATTGCAATCACACCCCTACAGAGATGTAAAAAAATATGACTTTGAACTTTGAAGAGCTTCCTTTGTGTCTTATGGAGATTTTTCCTGACCTAAGCATGTTCTTTTAGACAGTGAACATACTTATCTTCTTCTGTTTTGGATCTTTGTTGAACTTCTTCTGGATTGAGAAAGAATGACCTCTTAGTGGTGTGTAACCTATGGATGGATCAAGATTTCTTTTTGCAGATTAGGCACTAATTCAGGGCTGACTGGTACTGAACAAAGGCTTTCAGCTTAGGATGTTTTTTCCAAGGAAAGGATTCCCTAAAACACCACTATCTAACTTACGGGCGATCTTGACATGTTCTGAGTGTTTCTTGGGTATGATTAGATTTCCAAATGACATATGACCAAAGATAGGGTTTCAAACATTTTGTCAACAGTTGGATAATGAATGGCTTGAGGAAAAAGGGTGACTGACAGCAGATAATATTTAGCTATGGAAACTATGGACATGTTTATTTTGCTTAAACCAGATAGGACTTGATAGATGGGTTTTTTCTGTTAGGAAAAATACTGAGAGGGGGGGGGGGGGGTGAATCAGTATTTAGAGCTGACTGAAATTTTTTTATCAAAAATCTTTTATGCATTTAATTCTTTACATAAATTACTGCATCATTCATTCTTCAGAGGATTAGTAGGTAGTAAGCATGTGCAGTAATAATAGAATGAACCATCACACATAAGCAACACACATGAACACCAGTATTTAAGGTGGAAACCCAAATTTGGGAGAAAACCACCGCTGCTGTCGTCTCTATCTTCAATATTTATTATAAATAAAACTTCTTACAATTTTAGTGCTGGCGCAAACTTATACTAGCATGCAGGCACCCACCTGCAGAATGCTACAACCTTCTCTCGTTCTCCAGTCACTGCTAGAAGGGAGCTCCAACCCCCTGATTTTAACACCAGCTTATACTGGCAGAAAGATTCCACTTGAATCCTCAGATCCACCACATTTCTTCAATTTCTTCATCAGACTTGTGTCTGGTTTTCATTATCAACTCCATAGGTGCATCATAGATTCAGCTTTTTTAGAAAACAGAGTTCAATCATGCAGATATCTCTTAAAGAGATTTATTCATTAACAACCCTTATGCATGCACACCATGAACCATAATGCACTTCTCCTTATATATTTTTTCCTTTATTAATACCATGAGTCAATACCACCCAACCGCTGATGGTATTCCTGGAAGGGATCAATTAGATAATCTAGCGGGGTCTACCCAAGCCCCCAAAAAATTTCTCATTGTTTTATTTCCTTGTTTTTGGAAATTAGATAATTAATCCAAGGCTTTTTAATATCTCAATCTGAGATTGAGATATTAATCCAAATTTATCCTTTAGTAAGGGCAAAGGGTAGATCAAAAACCTTTATACCGACAAAACCATGCTCCCCCTGAGATCATGCTGCTTCTTCAAACAAAAATGACTTATACAAACAAGATCAAAAATTCTCAAGCATGAGATCAGACTACAACAAATAATTAGAATGCCAACAATGCATTCTTTCCACATGACCAATGCTCCCCCTTAACACAGTTTTCTTGCATCTTCTTTATTTAAGTAGATCTAATCTTTTGCATGGCAGAGACTACTCCCAGCTTTTGTCTGAGATATTCGAACGCTTCCCTGGGTAATGGTTTGGTAAATATATCAACAACTTTTTCTTTGGAGGGAACATATTCCAACTTCACCTTTTTTTCAAGCACTTGTTCTCATAAGAAGTGATACTTTATGGGAATGTGCTTGGTCTTGGAATGCATAACAGGATTCTTTGAAATACCAATGGCACTTGTATTATCACACATAATGGAGATAGGAGGTGAACATTTGATTTGAATGTGTTGTAAGGTTTGCATCATCCAAAGAAGTTGAGTGCAACATGATGCAGCAACCACATATTCTGCTTCTGCTGTAGATAAGGCAATAGAGCTTTGCTTCTTACTGAACCAAGATACTAACCAGGGCCCCATATAGAATGCACCACCACTAGTGATTTTTTGATCATCAACATTTCCAGCCCAATCTGCATCAGTATAAGCATGAAGAGTAATATCAGCATTCTTTGGATACCATAGTCTAAAGTCTTGAGTTTCTTATACATATTTGAATATTATTTTCACAGCCTGAAGGTGAGACTCTTTTGGATTAGCTTGGAATCGGCCAACAATCCCAACTGCATGCATAATGTCTGGTCTTGTCCCAGTGAGATAAAGTAGACTTCCTATCATAGATCTGTATTCTGGTTGATTCATCGTGGGGGAATCGTCATTAGAACTGAGATTACATCCGGTTATCATTGGTGTACTTACAGGTTTGTAATCTTCCATGCCATACTTTTTCAAGATTTGCTTAAGATATTTTGCTTGTGATAAGAATATGCCATCTGTTGTTTGTTGCACTTGCAAGCCAAGAAAGAATTTTAGTTCCCCAAGTAAAGACATTTCAAATTCTTTCTGCATATCAGAAGAAAATTTCTGACTCATAGATTCTTCATTACTTCCAAAGATGATATCATCAACATATACAACCACAATCAGTAGTTTATCATTTTCAGTTTTTATGTATAAGTTGCTATCAGCAGACCCCTTAGAAAATCCTTGTTGATGGAGATATTTGTCAAGATGATAGTACCATTCCCTTGGAGCTTGTTTGAGACCATATAGCACCTTTTTAAGTCTACAAACAAGATTTTCATCATTTCCCAAAATGAATCCTTCATATTTTTCTATATAGACTTCTTCTTCTAGATCACCATTGAGAAAAGCAGATTTAACATCCATTTGATAAACTTTGATTTGTTGGAAGCTTGAAAAAGCAAGAAACATTCTTATGGCTTCAAGTATAGCTACAGGGGCGAAATTTTCTTCAAATTCTATACCTTCTTGTTGAGCATACCCCTTGCAAACAAGTCTAGCTTTATTTCTTATAACATCCCCATTATCATTTAACTTATTTTTGAATACCCATTTAGTTCCAATGAAATTTTTGTCATGAGGTCTTGGTACTAATTCCCAAGTGTGATTCTTTTCAATTTGATCAAGTTCTTCATTCATGGCTTGAATCCAACATTCATCTTTGCTGGCTTGATTTACATTTTGTGGTTCAATAGTGGATAGAAATGCTAGGTAACTAGAAGATCCCATAAGAATCATTCTTGTTTGTACACCTGCTCCCTTTTCTCCCAAAATTTGAGATTCTGGATTATTCTTTTGAACATATCTGGATGGAGCCTTTTCAGATAAATCATCTTCGGGTTCTTCATTGGGTTCACTGTCTATATCATTCCTATTTGATGTAGAAGGATATATGTCATCATCATCATCTTCCTTTGTTGTTTGTTTTTCTTCTTTTGGAGCTGCAGGAGACTCATCAATAACAACATATATACATTCAACAATCTTCCAAAGTCTTTTATTGTAACATTTATATGCCCTACTCCTAGAGGAGTAACCAAGAAATATTCCTTCATCTGCTCTGGGTTCAAACTTGCCAAGTTTTTCATCATTATTTTTGATAAAGAATTTGCTCCCAAAAACTCTAATGTGCTTCACAGTGGGAGGATTTCCATACCATAGTTCATATGGAGTTTTATCATTATTTACACGAACATGTGCCTTGTTAAGAATATTTACCGCTATATGTGCTACTTCTCCCAAAAATGTGTCAGGTGTTCCGGAATCATCAAGCATAGCTCTAGCCATTTGTTGAATTGTTCTATTCATTCTTTCTGCTACGCCATTTTGTTGTGGAGTGCCAGCTACAGAAAACTCTCTTTTTATGCCATGTTGTTCACAAAATTCAAGGAATTCATCTGATGTATATTATCCTCCTCGATCAGATCTAAGACACTTGATTTTTAGATCTAATTCATTTTCAACCATTGCTTTGAAGATCTGAAATTTCTCAAATGCTTCATATTTGTGTTTAATCAACCCAATCCAACACATTCTAGAGAAATCATCAATAAATAAGATATAGTATTGTTCACCACGTGGTGAATTTTTCTTCATAGGTCCACATATGTTAGTATGAATGAGTTCAAGAGGCTTACTTGATGATCCTTCCTTGGCATTAAATTGAACTCTGGTTTGATTACCGAATTGGCAAGATTTGCATATGATACTTTCAGGTAGAGAAATATTGGGGAGATCACGAACTGCTTTGAGTTTGCTTGATTTGTTGATTTGAGAGAAGCTCAGATGCCCCCACTACTACATTTGGCGGAAATTCCGACACTCGTTTCCGACGCTTTTGACCAAATGTCGGAAATTTTCCCAAATTTTTCCATCCCGCCCGAAACTGTCGCTATAGCGACGTCTATAGAAAAGTGTCGCAATACCGACACTTAAAAAAGTGTCGCAATTGCGACGTTTAGAGGAAGACGTCGCAATTGCGACACCATGGCCCAAAGCGTCGCTATTGAGACGACTCTAAACGTCGCAACTGCGACACAATGTCTAGGTGTCGCCATTGCGACGTTTGGAGGCACCGGTCGTAATAGCGACGCCTTTTCCGCCGTCGGTATAACGACAGTTATTTTCGCGCTACATAAAAATACCAAACTTATATGCGCGCTACATAAAAATTCGAAAATTATATGCGCGCTACATAATGATTTTATTGTTTCGTATTTGTCGCAATAGCTACATTAATGTTTGATATCACGCACGCATTCGCCCTCTGCTCTTGCAGAATAGCATTTTCCCATTCGCGCTCAGCTCTTGCAGAACAGCATTTACCCTCAGCATTCGCCCTCAGCGTTCGCCCTCAGCTCTTGCAAAATGGTAAGTTCTTACTGCAGGCCCTTCCTCCTATAGTAGGGTTGACTCTATTTGGGTTTTTTTGGTCAATTCCATTGGATTGTGTTAGGCTGTAGGGTTCTCTGTACATGTCAAGAGTCAAGATTCAATACCCTCTATTATCTTCATCACCTAATACAAGATTTAAATTTTTCCCAAAGAAACGCTTATTAATTTGGCAGCCATTATTTCTCCCTGCTTTAAAAACCCTACATTTAAATGAAAACAAGCATTGCATTTCAACTACAAAATCTATTAGTGTTCAAATGTACATGTGTGCTACATTAACGTCTGATATCACGCGCGCAGTCGCCCTCCGCTCTTGCAGAACACCATTCGCCCTCAGCATTTGCCCTCAGCTCTTGCAGAACAGCATTCGCCTTCAGCATTTGCCCTGAGCTCTTGCAGAACAGCATTCGCCCTCAGCATTCGCCCTGAGCTCTTGCAGAACAGCATTCAAAAATCTATTAGTGTTAAAATGTACATGTGTGCATCACTTGTGTAGGGTATTCCTTTTCCACTTTCACATTATCCAAGAATGTGTGCAGTATAGTTCATATTTTTGTGATTTAGATTGCCTTGAAAAAGGAAAGGTAAATTATTTCCCATGGAAAAAGAAGGTTTTCCCTTTTTATAGGTTGTTTGGACTTACGTGGAAAAATTTATGGTATGCCTTTCATATTATGTAGTTTAAATTTGAATTAACAGATTATTCTACATGAAAATATAATTACCTATGTGATGTCCTTCATCAATAATTAAAATTATAGGGTTTCAATTTCCTCTACTCAAACTCATCTGATGCTAAATTCTAGGTTCTCATTGATGGATCACTCTTCCATTGATTTCCTTTCCCTCTGGATCTTGTCATACTTTAAAAGTCATCAATGATACATATATTATTTCAGGTATCCCAAAAGGCTTTATAGTAGAACATATTGTGAAGTTTTTTTGACACTTGAGGATTCTTTTTAGAACTGCAACGTGGTCTATGCTATCGAGTTATATACCAAGCAACTTGTCCTTAATAACCACACTATGAGGTAGGTTCAACCAGTTTGAACTTGTTGGGACATAGCATATGAAGTTGTGTGATGAGTCCATATCACAGGTCTATTATGGTGACAAAAGTGAAGACATGTAATGATAGTCATTATGTTAACATTACTAGAAACATTTTCGAAATTATCCATGCTATCAAGATGTCAAAATTCCAGGCATTAGGTGTCAATACTCGTAGCTAATAGATAATAATAATAATATAAAAAGATCACAACTTTATTCTTGAAATATGATTGTTACACATTGGTAACCTATTTCATGAGTTACTATCACCCAAAGACTACAAAACAAACTTAAAATATAAATTAAACCAACATGAGAATCCAACTAAGGGTTTCTCGACAAAATCATGCCATAACCTGGCATTTTGAAACCCAAATTTGAATCCATCATAAGTAATACAATGCAAACTCAGATGGATTTTCAATGCATGTTTACATGCTACACTTATTCTCTGTCTAGATATCATTTTTTAAATGGAACCATTAGTCAAGCCCACAGTCCTTTTTATGTGAAAAATTTCAGCTCTATTTGAGCTCTTTTTGCTCCACCACCTCCATAAACCAGTGTTACACGGGGTCTCGCCCCCCCACCTAGGGGTCTAGATTCCTCGCCCCCTCGCGCTCCGGGGTCTTGGGGACTTCTAGGGGATGTTTCCTTCACGCCCCCTCACGTCCCCTCACCGCCCCTTTTAGTTTATGGTTTCGTGTTAAAATTTGATGTGCCACTTAGCATATTTGAGAATCCAAGTGATTCTGATTCGGATGGTGACATGGTTGATCTTGATATATTCATGCAGAAGTTGGATGCAGAGACTAGTGGGGCATTAACTTGAGAATTTATGCTCATTTATCAGTATGATGATATCATTTGATATTCATATGTTATGTTTTATGTTTTATGTTTCAGATATAACTTATTTGCGTTTAAGTTTTATGTTTCAGACTTGAGTTGTAAACTTCAGTTTAAACTCTATTTTGAATCTTGATATAATATGTCATATGATATCTTAAACTTTATTTTCATTGTACATTGTTAGTAGTTACATTAATGATTATACAGTTACAAACTTACAAACTTACATGCATGATTGTATGATGTATGTTTTAACTTTTAACTTTTAAATTTGTTTCAATTATATGATTCATCATTCATCGATTTGTAATTTTATCATTTATGATTTATCTTTCATGATGAAAGTGTATGATGATTGTATATACATTCCTTGCAAAAATATAGTTACATTTTAAATATTAAATATTATAATTTTTATGACCCCGACGTCCCCCCACGTTTCCTGAAAATTGGTAGGGAGCTTTTGCATAGGCCGCTCCCGCGCTCCCTCGTCCCCTCGCTCCCACCTCCAGGGGAATTGGTGGAACATTGCCATAAACATATGCAAACATATATCATGATCTTGGAATTCCATTACATATGTATGTGCCAATGTTCCATAATCATGCCCCATCATCAATTTAAGAAATTTCCATTGAATATCAAATTATGGAGGGGGGGAACTTTTTGTTGCAACATTTGGCTCAAAATCAGGGACCATCTCCGTATGAGGTGAATGAGAACTATAGATATTTGAAGAAGTATATTAGTGCCTTTTCCTTTGGCCATGGAGTCATATACAGTCATCCATCACAAAAATTTGTCTTTGTTCATTCTCACCTTGAAAGTTGCAAAAATTCATGCCCTAATTGAAACGACACTAAATTTGAAAGATATAATAAAATGCAAGCTAGAAGTGCCCTATTAATACAAAGGGAAAACCTTCCTACCTACCCTAACTGAGATAAATTTTGATTGAATAGGAAACATGATATTTCCTATGGAGTTTATCCAACAACTTGTTAAATGTATGGGACTAAATCATGCATTTGATTTCTAGGGAAACATGCGCATGAAGAGAAAAAGTGCAGAATTAATTGAAAATCCATACATGCCACTTATAAAAACTACACCGAAAGGTCAAAAAATAATTAAGGCCTTAACTTAATTTGAATCCAAAAATGACAAAACAGGATTAGTGAAAACACGAGAGTGGTGTGGGTGAACAACATAAATAAAAAGTGAAGATACCTTTTCCCAAGATGCCTTTGTCACCGTTGTATGAAAACATGTTTTCCTTTCCCTTTATACATGCAAGTGAATGCATTATAGGTATGGTGTTTTCCCAGAATAGGAGAAGCCTACTTAAATATATCATTCGTGGATTGAATTTTTGGGTGCCTTAATGTGCAATGACATGTTTCCAGGACTGAATTCAATGCAAGGCATATTTGAAACTCTAACTCTGTCTTCCGGTGTCTTATTAGAAATTATTTTAGTTTTCATTTTTTGTTTTCAAGTTAGATATTGTTTTCAAGTTTTTACATTTATAATTTTATTGCAATGTGGCAGACTGATCAGAGCAGTGCAGGAACAACCCCGAGACGGGATGATCGTGGAAAGAGGCCAACGGAAGAACATGTAAAGTGCCAGCATTGCTCTATCTTGAGGTATTTTAGTTATTTACATAATTGAAATAATATTAATTTTGTTCAAATATGCAGACACCTAGCCATGGTACGCCTGATGATTCCCTCTTTGAGGAAGAGCTTTCTTCATCCCTATCTCCAACGCTCTTGTTGCGAAAAAAGGCACGAGATGCAAGGTCAGAATTTAATACTTTGATAGATGCGCCTCAAACACCTGAAACAGAAGAGAGGATAAAACAACTTATGAGCCAGCTAGAAACATATTAGGTAATAATAAAAAGTCAAAAGGATATTTTTTTTGTTCTGCATGAGATGAATCGTGATAGTTTGATTTTTAATTTTTACATTGACTAAACTAACAAAACGTTCTTTTGTATGTAGCGTTTTCTGGCACTTTCTGAACCCGGTGTTGGTGGTAGTGGGACACAAGGGCAAGATATTTCCCAATAACCCTCTCGTACACCTTCTACTCCTTTAGGTGCCAGCCAAGAAACACACCCTGCCCAAGCAGACACCCAGCCAACCGCTAAACGTGTTGGCAATGATGAGGCTGATATGGCCAACTACATTATTGCGTTTCCTGGAGCTACACGTGTCAGCTCCACAGGGACCATTAATGGTACGTTGTTGGTGAACGATGAGGGTGTCCCTATAAAGCATGTACAACTCCCAGGTAAATTTTAATATTTTAACTATTTCATGTACTTTATCTAAAACATATTTATCATGATTTTTATTTTTAAATTAATGATAATATCTTCTTTTTCTTTTGGTTTTATTCTGTGTAGGAAATAATGAGTTCTACAGGATTCTGGAGAGCCATGCGTTGGTAATTTTTGGCCCAACCATACATACAGGGTGGAATTCCTAGAATTCCAACCTAAAAAAGAACTTCTAGATTATCTAGAAGCCCTTTTTTGGGTCGGCACATTTGACAGAAAAGTGGTGGCTCAGGTAGCAGGCAAATATTTGAAATATACCAGGGACACCTATAGGACGAAATTGCAATTTAAACCTAGATATGAGCGTTCTCTCGCAGTTTCAGAGAGTGAGTGGAGAGCACTCATCCATGACGGAAAAGAGAAAAGGGCAAAGAAAGAAGGAAAAATGCCAACTGGACCCGCAAGGTAAATTACAACTTTAATTCAATAGCTTTAATTTTCTTTATGTCTAAAATAAAAGTGTGCTACGCCATATCTGACTTCAATCTTTTGATGCTAGGTTGCCTGACACCTCAAAGGCAACCAAAGCTAGGATAGAGAAAAAGGGCCATCACAAGCTCGGCCAGGGTGGCTACTTGAAATTAGCTGCAAGAATTGTAATTAAGTAGCTAAACATCTTATAATTAATTGTATCGCCTTCCAACGTTTTTGTAATCCTATCAGATATGATTAAATATACACAATCATATATAATGTAGGGTGATGACTTTGGAACAATAACTACAGAGGAAGATAAAAATATTGCTTTCCGTTTTGGCTATCAAGCTGTAGTTGCACGTCGCAGAAGCTTGGGGCAGGTCCCAAGATCTACAATGCCTGATAAGGTAAAACATTAACCTTTCAATATTTTTGTTTTCGTCCATAAATTTAATGTCTAACAACTTTTTTTAAATCAGGGGAGCAACACTACCGACGAGGTAAATAACCCAGTTTTAGAGCTAGATGTAGATGATCCTCTCGTGCAACCTGATCATTGTAGTGGGGACCAGGCCGACAATGCTGCTATCAGTGAGGGCCGTGACGGTAATTAATTTCCACTTATAATTTTTTCTAATTATACCTTGATGGTTGTCCTTATAACGTTTTTTGTTTAAATGACAGAGAATGTTTCCCTCGAGGATCTTACCACCAGAGAGGAAGACAGGGCAACAGTCCCAACGGCGACAACTGGTGCACCAGGTAAATAATCTCATTGCAATTTTTTTTATTAATATTACCGAACTAGTTCAATGATATTTAAAAACCGATAATTAAAATTTAATATTATCTGTTTTTGTAGGCGATGCCCCGTCACTGGATGAGACCAGACATCGTGACTACTGACAATGCAACTAGGTCGGCGACAATCAAACTGTGAATGGTATCCCATTGCAACTTTATTAATACATTTGTAACTAGTTCAATGATATTTAAAAACTGACAATTAAAATTTAATATTATCTATTTTTGTAGGCAATGCCCCGTCACTGGATGAGACCAGACATCGTGACTACGCAACTAGGTCAGCAGTGCGGGTCGAAAGGCACGAAACAGGAGTAGAGCATGATGATATTGATGATGTAATTAGGAGCTTTAAAAATAGGAAGAAGAAAAATAAAATTCGATAATGTAAAATATTGTATTATTATAAGACAAATGTTACCATACTTGGAACGTTTTTGCGTTATATAAAAAACTCATTTATCATACTATTTTTATGTCAAGCATTAATTGCAATGTTTCCTTGCGTACTTTTTGTTGAATTGTTTTTTTATTAGCTATTGAATATTTTTTTTTATGCTCATGAAAGTAAAAAATGAAATATAGATTGGGTATTGGGGAATTGAGAGTGATGTGAGGGGGGGGGAGGGGCCATAAGAGCTTCCACCTTCACATGGTTGGCCCTGTTTAGTAGAGAATAATTTATTGGAGCGATTTAATCTTGGAGCAAACCTACCTCGATCCAGTGTAGCAACAAAAAAGTCACTGTTGACTTAGTTGCTAATCTTTCAGATCGTGGGAGGCTTGTTCCAAGTTCATGTGACTCCAATAAATTGTTCTTGAAATGAAGAGGAGCTTATTTAGGTATGTTTTGACATTTTCAACATATGTTCTAACATTATCATAAGAATGCATCTTAGAGTAAAAATACTACATCAATTACTTGTATTTATTGTATAGATAATGATGGATTTTGATTGACTTGGCAGTGCAGGTACAAATCCTCTTGCATCATGAGCAATACAACTTGTCAACCAGGGTCATGTCCAGGATATTTTTGCTTGTGCGCTTGACTAGGTTTGTAATGTCACATTTTGTAAGTTCCTTTACAGTTCATAATTCAATATTAAGCTTGTTCACGATTATTATCTAGGTTTTTTGTATGTGTTTTTTCATCTATTTGATTGTAAGCAACTATGCATGTTTCCTGTTGTTCACTATGATTTCTCCCATTACCACTCCCAGATGAATCCGACTTTATTGTTACATAGGTTAATTTATTGTTACTATGATTTCTCCATTTACGATTTCATAGGTTACATCATGTAAAGTTGTCAATCTCAGGTTGGTGATGAGCTTTAGTTCTCCAGATTTGGGGCTTTTCTGATATTTTTTCCCTCATGTCATTCCTGCATCACCTCATTGTTTGAGCATGCCAATTATCTACCACTTGTACCAATTGGCACATGTCAATCTCTGAGTGGTGCCACATTTCACCTATTTTCAGTGAGAGTTTAGGGTTTCTCTAACATAGCTTCAGAAATCCGATTCAGTGCCTGCTTGAATATTGTCACATAATACTTATGGTTTGGATTGATAAGCATGTTCTGAATGGTTGGTTGATTCATAAGAACCACCCATATAATCATCTTGAGATATTTCAGAAGATTTCTCGGGTTTCCTTTTTTACCGTTTCTAGTGGGTGGGATGGTGTGGGGTGATCCATCAATACTGGTGCTCTTGTAGTAGGGAATTTGTTTTTGGGGATATAAAGTAGCATTTGATGTAGATATCCCATTGGATGCATTCATAGATGGGCACGAGAGGTCAAGAATTTAAATTAAAAATATGCAACCTCTAGCATGGCAACCTGAAGGCCACGAGAGACACCGGTTAAAGATTGTTTTGTGCTGGCCTTAATATAGTCGTGATTCTTTCTATTATCTTAATGCAAATATATAGTCCGGTCTCATTAAAATGAGGATTGTGGTTGTATTTCTCTTTGGTTGTTTCTCTCTTAATGCTCCAGAAGTTGCCAAAAGTTGCGATAGTTGTTTAGTTTTCCTGTTACAACTTAAAATTGGTTTTTAGCAATGGGAGTCATGTTTTTTAAGGTTTACTAATATGAAGATCTTGTAATTCTATATTCAGCATAAGAGAAGATGGCCTCTGCTTTGGGAAGTATGACAACAATTGCCACATCTACCTCATTGGGTAACAATGGAAAGGGGAAGAAGTTGGGTGCAATGTTTGATAATTATGGCAGACAATTGTCTTCTCTTTCAGTTTTTTCACCCATTTCCTTTAATCGCTCAAGCAGAAGAGGGACTCTGAGATTACGCGACACAGAGAAGGTAGTTAATACAAGAGCTATGGAAAAGGAGTTGTACTTCAACAAGGATGGCTCAGTGACAAAAAAATTGCAGGTCAGAGAAAAAATTATGTTTAAAGGAAGGTCACCTGCACGTGAAACTTCACTGCGGTGGATCTTTTCTTGTCCACTTATATTCGATTTTAATGTGTTATTTTAATTTTTCATGGAGGGTTGTTTTAGCATATGGTCTGGCATTCAATTGCACACTTACTGAAAGCATTGTCAATTTGTCTTGCAGGCGGTGTGAACAAACTTGCTGATCTTGTTGGAGTCACCCTTGGGGTGAAGGGAAAAATGTTGTCTTGGAGAGCAAGCATGGTTCTCCAAAAATAGTTAATGATGGTGTGACAGTAGCTAAGGAGGTAATTTGTAGATGTGTGCTCTGGTTTTCTTTTTAACGTTGTATTAGTTCCCCCTCTTAAATGTCTTAGATTTAGTAGGCATAATTTGAAAACTCAAAGGTGAAAGGAAACATATTTTTTACCCAGTGGTCTACTTGGCCTATGGACTAGCCACATTAGAGTAATGCATAAAGCTTTTCACAACATTAAAAGGAAAGGGTTATGGCTGAGTCAAATTTTATTTTTATTGACAGTGTAATGAAATGTATCTCAATGCTATGGTTTTGGCCTTTTTATTGGTTGAATTAGAGGACCCAGTTGAAAATATTGGGGCCAAGTTGGTAAGGCAAGCTACAGCAAAGACAAATGATTTAGCTGGGGATGGAACCACAACATCTGTTGTTCTTGCACATGTTGGAATATTGAAAAATTCCAGAACAATGAATGGAGAATAAATCTCCCTTCCTCTAACACAGAGAAAATAAAAATTTCTTTGACAGGAGACAGAGTTTTAATACTTTGAAAACAAACTTCTATTCCCTTCAATAACTCAAAAAAAAACTATTACACTACTTCCTCACTGAGAGGGATTACAAAATTATGACTGCTACAAAACGCAGTGCATAAAACCAACTCACCGTCTGTTCAAAACAAACATACTCTGTCTCTAAGACACTCTGCTGTGTTTTTCCCTTTCGCACTGCTGTGCATACACACTTAAAAAGTTACACTCAGTTTTTCACTTTTTACACACTGCTATGTAATAAAAAATTTACGTATTGTCTATAAAAAAAACTACCAAGCTTTTTCGATCTTTTTATTTTTATATGCCGGAACATATAAAACATATTATAATAAACCCTCTTTTAAAAAAAATAAAATTAAAACTAAATTCTATGGCCCACCTTTCATTTCGCATATGATATATATATATATATATATATATATATATATATATATATATATATATATAACATATGTTTAAAACATATGTATATATTAAACTATCAAAACATTAAAGAACCCTTTCCGTCGGACTTCAAAAGTCTGAATAGATTGAATTTCAACCAAATTCGCGTTCCAAAATGGGATGCTGACATCTGCCTAATTTTAACTCGAATTCTCAATCCAATGTGCCCTATAAAAAATTCGGGTCCGGTTTTCAGGTTTTCAGATTCCCTTCAATTTCATGCGATCCAATATTAATGTTCCACGTGTCCTCCTTTTGAATTTACAAAACTGTCGGGTAAATTTCTGTTTGTTTAATTTCTGGTTGGTGAATTGAGTTAATGTTGGTTGTTGTGTTTAAATACAATCCTGTACAGAAATATGGCTGCGGCCGTCTACAAAAAAAACTTGCAGGAATTTTAAATGCTGAATTAAATTTCTGGATGGCATGCAAGCAACCTCCAAAAAAAAATGTTGCTGCTGCATCCGTCCTTCTGCTGCAGCAGTTGAAGTTAAAATTCAACAACATAGGGTTTAATAAGTGAGGGTGTAAAGGTAACTTTTTGTCGATAGTACTGGATTAAGATCATCTATTCATTTTTGTAGGGTCTTATGGTGTTTGGTTTTTTAGTTTTGGGTTGGGCTTATTGAATCTAAGATAGTTTTTGAGTGAAAAATTTGCTATCAGGTATTAAAAATTTTTGGTTCTTTTGTCAAAATTTATGAGCTTGTTAGGAAATACAAAACTGACAATGGTTGTATCTTAAATTTGTGGAAAATAATTTGAAATGGAACCTTTTTGTTTAGGTTGTTGCAGCAGGTGCAAACCCCATTCAAATTACTAGGGGCATTGACAAGACAATAAAGGCCCTTGTTTCGGAACTCAAATTTTTGTCAAAGGAGGTAAACGCTTGCCTTTTGAGTAGGCTGGTTTTCCTTTTTGCTGATGGTTTGGTGTATCTAATTGAATTAGTTGCCTAAGGTATTTTTGGTTGGAAACTCCTTTTCATTTTTCATACAGTATTGGCCTTGTGGAATACATTTGATTGTGTGGTCTTGTTAGATCTACAACATTTGTAGTTGCTTAGTCTTATGGCCGAGGTGCACTTTTATTATGGAAATAGTTGATGCAATATTGTCATTTAATCCTTACTGCAGGGTAGCATGTTGAGAAGTTTCTTGTGAAACATTTGGTATTCAAAATGACACTTGATCCTATACAAGATCATGCACTTGACTTCAAAATTCATATTCAAAGTGTGCCAGACAATTCTTGCAAAATTTCAAATATTTATGTTGTTTTAAACCATTATCTTTTTCATGTATTGGATGCTAAAAATGTGAAAAAGACTTTGGTATGAAACCAACTGGTGAATAATTTCCAGCAAAACAACCACTTCCAAGACATGATTTAGAAGTAGAAAAAATGTGCTTATGAAGCATAGAAATATATCCTTGATGCATTGTCAATGTTTGGCTAGGGTTATTTTTGGAGAAAATAACTCCTTATTCCTAGAATAGTGATCTTCAATACAAGTAAATGCCAGAGAAGAGAGATCATCGTGTGACGCAACAAAACTGAAATTTGACCCCCAAGGAGAGCTGGTGTGTCTACAATCGCTCTGTCAGCATTTTCCCTTGGTTTACCCCGTTCTTTTCCTCCAGCCTGAGTCTTAATTGACTTCTTCTTTCTTCGAGTTTATTTATCAAATTCGTAGAATTTGATAAATAAATACCATCCACAATGGTTGGACTTTAATTTATATTCCCGACTTTATATTATCTCCAAGCCTTATAACCAATGTTTAACTTTCAACACTTTGTATTTATACTCCACGCTTCTTTTTAAATAAATAACTTGTAATGAACTTTCGGCTCTATATTTCACCACCCAGCCTTACAACAATCACGCTCCAGACTTATGCTAATTATCCGCCAATCGTTTAATTAAACAATTTCATTATACTCCGGCCCCACCTATATATATATCAATAACCAATCAAACACTCGTATCGTACCTGGCTATCCTCCGCACACCTTAGTTAACCTCCGGGCAAGTTCAACGTGCGACCACCGTCCGATGGCCCTTGTCCAAATCAACGACTCTTGGCAATTTCGCTCGGCTTCCAACGTCGGGCTTTAACGTGCGATGGCGTGGGTTAAACGGTTGTTTGCCGGGGTCACTTCGCCACGTGTCGCATTCCCTATGGAATCGCTCGCGAATAGGAAATATCGCCTACTCCGCAAAAGCGGTGCGATATGGGCAACCCGCTTTTGTGATTCCGCTCGTGGTTTTGGTAGAGGGCTTGACCACGAGTGCAAGTCTGGTTCCGCTATCCTTTTGTTTGTTAACTCATGTCCAATCCTCGGGTCTGGTTCCGAAAGCACAACAATTTTGTCTCTTTATTAAGCGGGATTTTTATATTTGAACAGTTTTCACGACCTCGGTTCTCTACACAGACCTCGACTTGGATATTTTTACATAAAAATTATTGTTCTCAATAATTATTTATATAAATTTTCCACATGTTTAGTGTGGTATTCCCATGATTTATTATAAATATGTGTATTATCAAAGAAAACCAACACAAATTTTATAATATGAGATCAAACAAAATTGTTCTTAAGTCGAGCCTGCCGGACTTCAAATGGTGATAAACCATAATTCAAACCAAATTCGCGTTCCAAAATAGCCTGCTGACGTCGGCCAATTTTGTGACGCGAATTTCTTATCAAATTCGCCCTAATATTTTACGGGTCCGGATTTCCACTGCGCGAGCGGCCCAAACAAAGATCCTCTCCAATCAATTTTTGCCACGTGTCCTCAATAAAAACTTGCCCTGCTCCCGGCTGCGGGTGCATTCGATGGCGTTTAAGGTGATGGGACATGGATATGGCGATTTCATATCAATTGCATTAACATTTAACGCTGTTCAATTAAATTTTCACATCAAATCTGCATTAACTAATTTTTAACACTGTTCAAGATCGGACCTCCACTCCTCTTAGCAATTCCACACGCTCCAATTTGATCCGGCCTTCGGCTCTCATTATTAATGATTAGAGATTAATTATGATGGGCGTCCTTTGATTGCATTGCAGATAGGTCAACAAAATGGCGTTTAGCCATGGTTTTTCAGACAAGCTGGTTGCTGGATTACACTGCCTGCTAACTGTGACGATAAGGAGAAGTGGCCAGCTGAACTTCTGCCTAGACGTTGCTGCATATTTGCATTTCTCTCGGTTCTGTCTCTGTCTGTCTTCCTCTGTTAATTGCAATTATGCTTCTTTGTCTCCTCTTGTGCCCACTGCGCCTGAGATTGCACCCATGCCTCGCGTGCGTCATAGGATGCGTTGCCGTAGGGGGAGCACTAGACGTCAACCCCGGCGCGCTCCCTCCAGCCCCTCAACAGAGTCGACTTTCGTCTAGTCCAGTGATTATTACTTAGGTCGATATCCAAATACTAGGAGTGGGCGGGGTCGGCTTCTAGCATTTGGCCATCGTATAGATTCCCCTGCTCCTGGCTTCCCCACCGTTAGTTCACCTTCTCCCACGACGCGCACTGTGCAATTTTCCTTTAATTGCTCTCTCAACCGCCCAAGAATCACGGCTTTAGTCACTGTGGTATTCCGCGAGGAGGCCCAAACAGAGGAAGAATGCACCCGTCCGGCGGGTCTGAGCTCGGAAAAAGCCGGCCAGCATTTGGGCCTTCAGGAGGGGAGCCGTGGCATGCATGTGGAGGTAGCACCTAGCGATCCTGGACCTTCCGAAGGATGGTGCCGAATCGTGGAGGAAACACCGGAGGAGTAGTTTGGTTAATTTGTTTTTCTTGCTTAGCAGGCCCACTTAATTGGGCTGCTTTTAGTTTATTTTACTGTGCTGGACCTTTGTAATATTTTTGAATTCTGTAAATTAAACGTTCAAGACTGGATTCCCCGTATGAGGGAAGTCTTCTTAATTTTTTGATTTTTTGATGACAAATTTGCCATGAGTATCGCCAGGCAATGTTTTTGACTTCGGTGTAATTTTATTCGCAATGTTAATAGATTAACTTTACTTGGAATTCTCACATGATTAGCGTTTTTCTTGATCTGTTCAAGGATTTTGGGTACTTTAATTTGTATTTAGAACAATGGACGCTCTATCTGTTGCTTTACTGTTCTACATACTACTATTTCACTTTCTTATAGATGCCTCGGGCATATTTGAATGATTTCTCAGATTGTCGATAATCTCCATGTGGACCGTTACTGGATTTTATATCATGTCCCTGTATGTGACATGGGGTATTTTTCTATCATTGTCTGGGGTGGGACTTCCACTTTTCTGGATGGATATTCGGGTTCCAATCTTCAGATGTGAAAATGTAATGCCTTCATGGACTGTTTTACTTCATATAATATCTTCAAAATAGCGTTTTTTCTCTTCTGAAAAAAAAATGATTAATGTTTATCATTCTGCCTTCAAAACTAGCGATGTTGGTCTATGTTGCTGGTTTATTGATATGGTCTGATGGTCTTTTTATATTTTGGACATATCACACTCCTCACATGATTAGCGTTTTTCTCTGTTGCAGGATTTTGGGTACTTTAGTTTGTATTTGGAACAATGAACGTCGGTACTCTATCTGTTGCTTTACTATTCTACATACTGCTATTTCACTTTCTTATAGATGCCTCGGGCATATTTGGATGCTTTCTCAGATTGTCGATAATCTCCCTGTGGACCGTTACTGGGTTTTATATCAAGTCCCTGTATGTGACATGGGGTATTTTTCTATCACTGTCTGGGGTGGGACTTCCACTTTTCTGGATGGATATTTGGGTTCCAATCTTCGGATGTGAAAATGTAATAACTTCATGGACTATTTTACTTCATATAATATATTCAAAACAGCATTTTTTCTCTTGTGAAAAAAAAATGATTAATGTTTATCACTCTGCCTTCAAAACTAGCGATGCTGGTCTATGTTGCTGGTTTATTGATATGGTCTGATGGTATTTTTTTATTTTGGACATATCACACTCCTCACATGATTAGCGTTTTTCTCTGTTCAAGTATTTTGGGTACTTTAATTTGTATTTGGAACAATGGACGTCGGTACTCTATCTGTTGCTTTACTATTCTACATACTGCTATTTCACTTTCTTATAGATGCCTCGGGCATATTTGGATGCTTTCTCGGATTGTCGATAATCTCCATGTGGACCGTTACTGGGTTTTATATCAAGTCCCTGTATGTGACATAGGGTATTTTTCTATCACTGTCTGGGGTGGGACTTCCACATTTCTGGATGGATATTTGGGTTCCAATCTTCAGATGTGAAAATGTAATGACTTCATGGACTGTTTTACTTCATATAATATATTCAAAACAACGTTTTTTCTTGTGAAAAAAAAATGATTAATGTTTATCACTCTGCCTTCAAAACTAGCGATGCTGGTCTATGTTGCTGGTTTATTGATATGGTCTGATGGTCTTTTTATATTTTGGACATATTTGTTTTTCTCTGTTGCAGGGTTTTGGGTACTTTAATTTGTATTTGGAACAATGGACGTCGGTACTCTATCTGTTGCTTTCCTATTCTACATACTGCTATTTCACTTTCATGGACTGTTTTACTTCATATAATATATTCAAAACAACGTTTTTTCTCTTGTGAAAAAAAAAATGATTAATGTTTATCACTCTGCTTTCAAAACTAGCGATGCTGGTCTATGTTGCTGGTTTATTGATATGGTCTGGTGGTCTTTTTATATTTTGGACATATTCGTTTTTCTCTGTTGCAGGGTTTTGGGTACTTTAATTTTTATTTGGAACAATGGACGTCGGTACTCTATCTGTTGCTTTACTATTCTACATACTGCTATTTCACTTTCATGGACTGTTTTACTTCATACAATATATTCAAAACAGCGTTTCTCGTCTTTTAAAGTTTAATTTTTTTTTTTTAAATTGAACCCTCCGTCGGTCTTCCGACGCCTTGTAGACGTCAGAACTGTGACAACATAGAAACGTCGGAAGAGAGACAGTATGAAAACGTCGGACCACATTTCGTCGGAATTGCGACAGATTACAAACGTCGGAAGAGCGACGTTGCAAACGTCAGACCACATATCGTCGGAATTGCGACTGATTACAAACGTCGGAAGAGTGACGTTCCAAACGTCGGACCACATATCATCGGCATTGCGACATATTACAGACGTCGGAAGAGCGACGTCAAAAACTTCGGACCACGTTGGGTCGGAATTACGACGGCTTTTAGGCGTCGGAAGAGCGACGTTACAAACGTCGAACCACATTTCATCGGAAGTGCGACAGCTTACAAACGTCGGAGGCGCGATGGTTTGTGAGACATCGGAAGAGTGACGCGTGTTCGGAAGCGACGGAAGAGGTGTCGATAGTGCGACACTTTTTGCGTTCGTCGGAACTGCGACGGCAGGACAAACCACGGTTTTTCCGCCCTCTAACTGTCGCTCTTGCGATGACTATGTGTCGGAATAGCGATGAATTGGCCGTCGGAATTTCCGCCAAATTTTCTAGTGCCCAAACTTCTATGCCATAGCCATTTTTTTGAATATTTGCTCAAGTGACATTGTTCTTTGCAGTTCTTCAATGCATACAGGTTGCTTGGAGTTCTGTTTCCTTTTATAATTGTTTTACCTGTATCAAGATCACACACCACACATTGTTTTGAACTAAAGACAACTTCAGTTCCTTGATCACACATCTGACTTACACTTAACAGGTTATGCTTTAATCCATCCACATACATGACATTATTAGCTTTCACTTTTTCTTTTAGAAAAACAGACCCTTTTCCCTTAATGACAGCAGGAGTATCATTTCCAAATGTAACATTCTTTTCCTTTTCTAGAGCACTATATGCAAGAAGTTTATCTTTGTCACCTGTCATGTGTTTTGAGCATCCACTATCAATGTACCATTGATTTTATTCACCTTCTGCAAATAAAGCTATGCCACAATTTTCAACCTGTAATTCCTTCTTTTCCACACTTTGGAGTTTGAAGGAAAATGCTCTTTTGGGTGAACTTTTCTCTTGCATTCAGATTCTTCATGACCAAAGTTATTGCAATAAGCACATTCAACTTCATTTTGAAGAGGAGAAAAGTTGTTATATGTATTCTTCTTTGTTCCAATATCAATCCTTTTCTTTCTTGCTTCTCTTGTCATGATGGTTTTATGTGCAACACATTGAACAACTTTATGAACAAAATTGTGACATGAGAAACATTGTCCATTGAAGAAGAAATTTCTGTGATCATGAAATCTTCTACTTGAATTTACCTGTTGATTGGTGTTTCTTTTAAAGGTACTCTTGTTAGTGTTCTTTGAATTGAGATGGTCATGCCTTATCTGTAGCGATTCCTTACTCTCTTGCTGAGGGGCAAAATGTTGTGTACTGGCTGTAGCTGCTTTTAGATAATTTGTTGCTGAAGTCTGAGAAGATTCTCCGATATATCCAAGACCTGTCTTTAGAAGAGGTGAATGTTGTATCTTGATAATCTCATCTAAGGTTTCAGATCCTTTAGCAAATCTAAGATTCAAAGTCTTTACTTTCTCAATTTATTTTCTTAGACTTACTATTTCTCATTCTAACTTCTCATTATGTTTCTCCTTTTCTTGAAGCTGGTTTTTCAGAGTCTCTATGGTTATTTTAATTTCTTCTAAGCATATTTTGAGTTGATTGATTTCATCAAAAAAATCATTGTCCTCTAAAGCATCCATAAAATTATCCTTTTCTTCTCTAGACTCCTTTTCAAATGCCATGAGAAGTCTAAGATCTTGTTCACATTCTTCCTCACTGTCTGATAACCCATCACTGTCTTCATGAGTATAGTAACTTTTTCTAGTGCTAAACCGATTCTTATTCCTTCTTGCTACATCCTTTCCTTTTTCATGTGTTTCTTTGTGAGGACACTTAGCAGCATAATGACCAACTCTTCCACAAGAAAAAACATTTGAAAGGAAGCTTACCTCTGAACCACCCTGTACCAAGTTGGAGTTTCTTTACAAAATTTACCTCATCTTCTTCTGAGATATACCCTGATCCTTCTGTCTCTTTTACTTCCTTCCCTTTTGTAGAAGCTCTAAAGACGGTTTCTTTGACTTCAGATGGTCCTCCTCTTCTCATTTCATATGCAGTTAGTATGCCATGAAGTTGCACCACAGTAAGATTTTGAAGATATTTCTTTTCTTCAAGAGCAGAAACATTTGACTCAAATTTTGTCGTTAGTGATCTTAAAACTTTCTCAACCAAATTTGATTCGGTTATTGTTTCTCCCAGATTTCTCATACGATTTACGATATTATCAAGACGTAAAAAGAAATTGGCACTGCTCTCCTCATTATGCATTTTTAGATTCTCATATTGAATTCTGAGAGTTTGGAGTTTAGCACTTTTTACCTTTGCATCACCTTCATAACTTAGAATGATTTTGTCCCATATTACCTTTGTTGTATCCAGCTTCATGACTTTGAAAAATTCTGATTCAGTTAAACTTCCCAATAAAGCATTGACAACCTTTGCATTTGTTTCATAATTCTTTCTTTCCATTGAATCTGTTGGTACTGCGGCTGGATATTGATATCCTGTTTCAATAATAGCCCATACATCTGCTCCTAGAGACTGTAGATAAGATCTCATCCTTGTTTTCCAAAAGATTAAATTACTTCCATTGAAGAGCGGAGGCCTGATAGAAGCTGTTCCATCTTGATTGCTCATCTTGTTTGATCTTCCTTCTAGTGGTTAAGCCTTTTCAGAAGGACCTCCTCTGATACCAATTGTTAGAAAAAATGCGGGAAGTGAACCGATGTTAGGTGATAAAACTTTTTATCAAAAATATTTTTATGCATTTAATTCTTTACATAAATTATTGCATCATTCATTCATCAGAGGATTAGTAGGCAGTAAAACAATGTTACCGATGAAATAGGTAACCACACTGTTACCTACTTTTTTTTGGTAGCATAAAAAGCCCCCGATTTTGAAAAGTGGTGATGCAGAATCACCTCTCTTTTTTTTAGCACATTTTTGACACTCTAATATTTTTATTTATGACGTATGAATATTTGTTTTAAAATGTTAGTGATTTTCATGCTAATTTTGAAACATATTGATGCAGCATCAACTTTTTTTTTTTAGAGCGGTGATTTTCATGCTAATTTTGAAACGTATTGATGCAGCATCAACATTTTTTTTAGAGTGGTGATTTTTATGTCGGTAATAAAACAAAAAACTTAGATAAAACAATATATATAAAAACAATATAAAAAACCAATAAAAATGTAAAAATAAAAAATTAACTCGTAAAAATAAAAAATTTAAACAAAAATAAATAAATAAAACAAAAAAAAACAAAAATATTCGAAAATTATATCAAAAGAAATGACAAAATTTGAAAAAAAAACCACATAATTTAAAGAAAAAAAACAAAAATTAACAAAAAAAATTAAAAGAAAAACATCAAAAACATTTTTTTCTAAGTTATTAAAAAAATCCATATAATTAAAAAAAAAAATTAAATAGAAAATTTAAAAATAATTTAAATTACAAAATTAAAATTTAGATAAAAAAAATAAAATACAAAAAAGAAAAAATTAAATTTAAAAATTTAAATTAAAAAAATAATAAGAAGAAGAAAACAAAAATATAAATTTTAAAATTAACAAAAAAAACAAATTAAAAAAAAAAAAACAAAATTGAAAATTGTAAAGGAAAATTAAAATAAAAGAGTTATAATAAAAAAAACTATCATTAAAAAACAAAAAAAATGAAAAAAACCACGTACAAATAATTAAAAAACAAATATCCATAAATTTGTTGTTTTTTTTAAAATGAAACAATCTATAAATTTTAAAAATGAAAAACCAAATAAACTAAAATATTTAAAAAAAAATAAATTTATTTTAAATTTTAATAAATTTAATGAATAAATTTTAAATTTCAAAAAATAATTAATCTAAAATATTAAATTTAAAAACAAAATTTAAAAAAAAAAAAAAAAAAATTAAAACAAATTAAATTTAAAATAAAAAATTTGAATTAAAAAAAAAAATAAAAAAAAATTAAATTTAAAAAATAAAAAATAAAAATAAATAAATAAATATATATATATATATTAAAAATAAAAAATAAATAAAAAAATAAAAGAATTTTTTGATCGTGGTGGCGTCGCCAGTCGCCCTCCCGGGAGGTCGATTCTGGGAATCGCCCTCCCGCGGCAGGAGACCAATTCTGAGAATCGCCCTCTCGCCGCGGGAGGCCGATTCCGGGAATTTCCCTCAGGCCGATTCTGGGAATCGCCCTCAGGCCGATTCTGGGAATCGCCGTCCCACCGATTCCGGGAATCGCCCTTCCGCAGTGGGAGGCCGATTCCGGGATTCGCCCTCCCGTTAATTATGGGAATCGCTCTTCCGCAGCAGGAGGTCGATTCTGGGAATCGCCCTCCCGCCGCGGGAGGCTGATTCCAGGAATCACCCTCTCGCTTGCTCAGACCGATTTTGGGAATCGCCCTGAGGCCGATTCTGGGAATCACCCTCTCGTAGTGGGAGGCCGATTCTGGAAATCGCCTTGAGGCCGATTCCGGGAATCGCCCTCCTGTGTCGTGGGAGGGCAATTCCCAGAATCAGCCTCAGGGCGATTCCCGAAATTGACCTCCCGCCGCGGGAGGGTGATTCCCAGAATCGACCTCCTACTGCGGGAGGGTGATTCTCGGAATCGGCCTCCCGCCTAGTGGTTGGCCTCTGCCGTCACCTGGGCGGGAGGCTGATTGGCGGCGCCACCACAATCAAAAAATTCTTTTTTATTTTTAATTTTTTTAATTTTTTTAATTTTTTATTTTTTTAATTTGATTTTTTTTAATTCAAAAAATTTAAAATTATTTTTTTTAATTTAATTTTTATATTTGAAATTTAATTTGTTTTAATTTGGTTTTTTTTTTTTAAATTTTATTCATTTTTTTGTTTTTTATTTTTTATTTTCTAAATTTTGTTAATAATTTTTATTAAATTTTGTATTTCTTTTTTTATTTAATTGGTTTTTTATTTTATTTTTTTTCATATTTTTTTATTATTATTAAATTTTATGTTTAGTTTTTTCATTTAATTTTTTAAAATTTAGTAAATTTTGTATTTTTATTTATTTATTTATGTGAATTTAATATATTTTTTAATTTTTTAATTTTTTATTATTATTTTTTTAATTACATAAAATTTTTGTATTTTTGTATTTTCTTTACTATGAGTTGCTGGAGCTGAGTTTGGGCGCGCTGCTGCAACCTAGCCGCCTTGCTGGTTTACTGGTGCTGCCGGCCTCGGCCTCGGCCTTGGTGGTTCTGCTTGACAGCCCCCGCCTCAAGGCCCGTTGCTTCAGTGCGGCGCTTTGTTGCTGCGTGGCTCCGCGGGGCCCTCCTCGGCCCCTCCTCATTGTCTACGTTGGGATCTATGGCCTTCCGTTCTTGATCTTGTTTCTGGCCGACTATGGCTTCTCAGGACGGTCCTTCGGTGGGAAACGATGCACAATCTGCGTTCTTCGCCCTTGTCAAATCTCCTCCACTTCAGCGCCCTCGTCCTTCTCTCTCTAAGTTCGTCAAGAAGCTCGATGGCTTGCAAGAGGTCGTTCTGCCTCCAACCTTGCCAAGAATGGCTGCCCTTTCCCTCGCTGAGAGGGGTCTCATAGGGAAATTCACAGGTTTATGGCCCTCTCCTAAATCTGTTCAACGTTGGATCGAGAAAAACTGGGCTGACAAAGTCAATGGCAAAATTTCCATTCGCTTCTGCGGGAAAGGTTACTACACTTTTCATTTTGAAACCAAAGCTGATAAGGACTTAATCTTCAGAAATGGGCCCTATTTTATGGACTCCAGAGGGCTGTATTTGAACAAATGGACACCAGAATTCGACCCCGAGCTGGATATCCCGAGTGTTGTCCCTGTCTGGGTCCGGCTTCCGCATCTCCCGCTCCATTGCTGGGGAGATGACTCGGTTCGCGCCATCGGCAAAGCTGTGGGGAAGTACATCGACAGGAGCGAGCCCAAGGATAATATGCAAGCATGTGCGTGCATATGTGTGGAAGTAGATCTGGGCAAAGGTCTCCCAGAGGCAATCAAGCTGAAGGTGGATGACTGGACACACATTCAGCAGCTGGACTATGAGCAAATCCTGTTCAAATGCAAGGTATGTCACGAGTACGGTCATTTTTCCAACCGATGCACTAAAATTGCTATTGATGATTCTATTCAGCTTGAGAAACAATGGGAAACTGTAAAAAGGAAAAAGACCTCTGTCGCTTCGCTTGCTGTTGCTCCTCCCAAATCTGAGCCCTTCAAACCTAATCATTCTTCCTCGTCAACTCCTCCGCCCTCTCCCCCTAAGAAATCCTTGGAGCATACCAATCCCTTGGAGTCCTCTAACCCTTTCAACTCCATTTCCCTTGATGATGACCCCCCCATCTCCCTGCCTCCATCTCTGGACAGCACTCTCGCTCCTTCCTCCCCCACTAACCTCTCCCCTTCCTTCTCTCATGACCCTCCCTCACCTAGATCTACCAGAAGTTCTGTCAAAGAACATGGGGCCAATCTGGATTCTCACAGGAAGCATGGTCCTGGCAGGAGATCAACTAAACATCAAAGAGAAGAAAATGCCCAAAACGATATAGCCATGGGCACTCAAAACCCTATTGAAACCTACATTTTGGGGCAAAACAGCAAGGATGTGGAAACCAAAAACAAGGGAGGGCGAGCAACTCTCCGTACCCCTCTCACCCAATGATGAAAGTTTTATCTTGGAATAGTAGGGGTTTAGGGCACCCCTCCAAGATTTCAGCTCTGAATGATCTGATAACTCAGGAAAAGCCAGGAATATTACTGTTACAAGAAACAAAGCAGGGATACCAAGAAATGAGAGGGATTATTGATCACCTCAAGCACTACAAAGGAAGCATTAGTGAATCAAGAGGAGCTTCAAGGGGGATCGCTACTCTTTGGAGCCATACTACTTGGAAGCACCATTCAAATACTATCAACCAATTTTGGATCAAAATCATTCTAGAGAATCTCATGAGTAACCAAAAAATTATCATCTACAATGTATATGCTCCAAACCATTACAGGGATAAGGCATTGTGTTGGAATTCTCTCCAAATCGACATTGATAATGAAGATTGCAGTAGCATTGTTCTTGGAGGAGATCTCAATCTCATACTCCACGCCAACGAAAAGAAAGGGGGCTGCTTTATTCACGATCCTTATAGATCGCAGCTGGAAACCATCATGTAGGACCATGATCTTATTGATGTCGCCCCCAAAAACAGAAGGTACACATGGAATAACCGCAGATTAGGCAAGGCAAATATTATGGAGCGGCTGGACATGTTCCTGGTTAATATCTCACTCATCTCCTCCTTCTCCACGGCTTTCTCTGTCATTCTACCCTTTGCTGCTTTTGATCACTATCCCACAACGTTAACTCTTGAAACCCACAGTCCACTAGGCCCCATTCCCTTCAAGTACAGTTCGCTGTGGAATGACTTGCCTACTGTAGACCAAATTGTTAGGCAAACTTGGTGCCAGCATATTGAAGGATCGCCAAGCTTTATCTGGGAAAGAAAATTAAAAAGGACCAAAAGCGCTCTAAAGGAATGGGCCAGAAACCACTATAAAGAGCCGGAGAAAGTCAAAGCTGAGATCAAATATAAACTAGAACAGATCCATAACACCATAGAGGAACATGGTTTATCCCCGGACCACAAAGCAAGAGAAAGCGAACTTTATTTTCAACTCTACCGTGCCAATCGTATGGAGGAGCAGAAATGGAGGCTCAAATCTCGCC